>PVKU01003531.1:87388-175787 GCA_004027475.1 Anoura caudifer | reverse complement strand
CTTGGTGATGATGAACTCCTTTAACTTGACCTTATCTGAGAAGCACTTTATCTTCCCTTCCATTCTAAATGAAAGCTTTGCTGGATAGAGCAATCTTGGATGTAGGTCCTTGACTTTCATGACTTGGAATACCTCTTTCCAGCCCCTTCTTGCCTGTAAGGTCTCTTTTGAGAAATCAGCTGACAGTCTGATGGGAACTCCTTTGTAGGTGACTGTCCCCTTATCTCTTGCTGCTTCTAGAATTCTGTCCTTCATTTTAATATTGGCTAATGTAATTATGATGTGCCTTGGTGTGTTCCTCCTTAGGTCCAACTTCTTTGGGACTCTCTGAGCTTCCTGAACTTCCTGGAAGTCTATTTCCTTTGCCAGATTGGGGAAGTTCTGCTTGATTATTTGTTCAAATAAGTTTTCCACTTGTTGCTCTTCCTCTTCCCCTTCTGGTACCCCTATAATTCAGATGTTTGGACATTTAAAGATGTCCTGGAGGTTCCTAAGCCTCTCCTCATTTTTTTGAATTCTTGTTTCTTCCTTGTTTTCTGTTTGGTTGTTTCTTTCTTCCTTCTGGTCCACTCCATTGATTTGAGTCCCAGTTTTCCTACCGTCTCTATTTGTTCCCTGTGCATTTTTCTTCATCTTACTTATTGTAGCCTTCATTTTTTCATCTAATTTGTGAGCAAAATGAACCAATTCTGTGAGCATCATGATCACCAGGGCTTTGAACTGTGCATCTGATAGGTTGGCTATCTCTTCGACACTTAGATGAATTGGCTCTTGGGCTTTGATTTGTTCTCTGGTTTGAGCCATTTTTGTTTTTGTTTTTGTTTTTGGTCTAGTTGTGGCTGTTATGTAGTGAGGGGTGGAGCCTTAGGTGTTCCCCAAGGTGGGGCAGCCCAGTTGCTGGGTGTGACGCTGTATGTGGGGGTGGGGTCTCAGAGGAAACAATGGCACTTGCTCCGCTCTCTCTCGGATTCCAGTCCCTTCCACCACTTCCCCTTTGCCTGGATTATCTGTGTGCGAATGTGGGACCACCTGGTCAGCCAGCCACCTTGCGCAGTCTCACTGGGGTCCGCTAGCCACCACCTGTGTGCCTGGGATCTGCCAGCTGCTTCTGCCAGCTGTTTCTGCCTGCGTGCCCGGTCCACGCCTCCACTTTTTCCTGCCGCAACTCCACCCCTCTTACTGGTCTGGATGAATGGTTGTTGGACTTCTGTACAGTTTAATTTTCTATCAGTTCTAGTTGTTTTCTTGTTTCTAAATGTTTGTTGTCCTTAATTTTTGTTGTGAGAGGAGGCACAGTATGTCCACCTACACCTCCATCTGGCCAGAAGTCAGAATATATATAAATGTTTTACCTGTTTTTAAACACTATTTAAATGGAATCTACATGTGTTGTCCTGTGACTTGTTTTCTTCTCTCACACAATGATGTTGGTGAGAATCCTCTACACTGATGAATGACGTTATTGCTGTATGGTATAACACAATTCCTTTTTCCTTACCCCTGTGAACAGACTTTTGGGTTATTTTCAGGAGTGTTGTTACTGTGGTTATGAATATTTTAATTGGTGCTGCTGAGAACTTTACCTGTGAGTGGAACTGCTGAGTTGACAAATATGCATCTCTTTATTAGTATCACCAAATACCTCTCCAAACTGCAGTTATACATATTTGATACCACCAATAGCTCATTGAGTGATTGCTACTGTACCTCTCTACTAATATTTGGACCTAACAGTCAATCCTTCAGATTTTTCTACAGGATATGGATAAAGTTGCCCACTTATGTATTGGGCAAGTTTATGATTTCTTTGCTAGGGTCACAAGCACCTCTCATAACATCCATGTGCTTCCCACAGGTCTTGCCTGAGCATGTTCTACTATAGGCTGAGACCATCCTGTGCCCATTGTTAGAGTATGCAAGGCAATAGCAGGCAGAAAGCAGCTTATTTACATGACTATTTCTCTCTCTCCTAGTCTCTGACTCTCTATCTGTCTCTCAGTGTCTGTCTCTTTTTCTGTCCATCTGTCCCTTTATCTCTCTGTTTCTGTCTATCTATCTCTGTATTTCAGTTTCTCTCTATCCTTACCTTTTTGCTTCTTTGTCTTTCTCTCTCTCTCTCTCTCTCTCTCTCTCTCTCTCTCTCTCTCTCTCTCTCTTTCTGATGAGGATGTGCTTCCCCACCCTGGGGGGAGAAACACTCATCATGGAGGATGCTTGGTGCTTACAGAGGCTAAGAAGAGGACAGCCCCCACTGGACAGGAGTTGAAGAAAGTTAAGCTGAACCCTCAAGTTGGGAGGCTCCTCTCAGATGCTGGCCAAGCAGAACTCTGTAGCCACACTGCCTACCTGGGATGCACCAGCCTCTGTGGACCTGTCACCCAGGATGCCCTCATGGGACTAAAGTTGTTTTATGGATTCTAATATATTTGGTCATTGTGATAAAATGACCAAATCTATTTGTTCACTATTTCAAGAGGTCCTACTATGTGACAGGCTATGTCTTCGAAGCTCTGATACAGAGGCAAACAACACAGACAAGGTCCCATTGCCACCTCTGGCTAGTTTGTTTTCAAAGCTACCCCTTGTCCTTCCTTGCTCTATATTATGTGGTGGGGGTGGGGAGCGTATCCTTGCAGGGTAAATTTCCCAGAGTCCATTGCCAGCTAGTTCCCTACTGGATTCAGTCAAAGGAGGCTCTGAAAGGGCATAAAGGTGTAGTTGAAAAGGAAAAGACAGAGTATTTCTCCTCATTCTTCTCTGTCTCAGGTAGCATCTCTAGTTGTGGCTATGTTCCTTCTGTGGCCCCACCTCTCACAGGACAGGCCTGCTGAACATCCTCTGGGTTACAACAGACCTTGGACTTGGAATATATCACCTTCTCCCTTTGTCTCTCCAGCCCTAAGAGAAGAAGCAGCTTCCTACTACTTATTTCTGGCTTGTCTCACTGTCCCCTATTCTTTGCAGTTTCATTGCTTACACAATTATGTGTAAAGTTTTGAATTAAGTTTTAAACTTTCCAAGCGGTTTCTATTTTCCTGGATGGACCTTGAAGATATGGTACCTCTCGCACACCTCCATTTGGAGCCTGATCTGGAACCCATGCATGTGTCCTGACAGGGAATCGAATTCATGACCCTTCGATTCGTAGGCTGGCACTCAATCCACTGAGCCACACTAGCCAGGGCTGGCCCCTCTTTTTAGGTTGTTAAATTAGAATGGAGATATATGGATAATAAACAAATAAACAAATAGTTACGGTAAATGCTGTGAAGAAAACAAGGTCCTTCTCTAGAGTGAAGCTCATCCTTGGAGTCTGGGGGCAGAGAAAGGCCATTGAGGAGAGAAGTAATGTGTGCAGACTGGAAGAAAAAAGAAGAAAGCCAACATTTATTGAGCACCTACTATGTGTCACACAATTTAATGATAGTCTTTACAAGAACTCTAGACAGATATATTTGTATCAGAGTCTTTTAAATATCCTCCAAAATTCATTCTTCTTTTTCCATAGGAGAATTTTGGCTGAGCACATGGCTTCCCAGACAAAGACTATATTGTCCATCCTCCTTTGCTGTTAGATATAGTCAATGTGACTATGCTCTAGCTTAGGGGTGTCAAACTCATTTTCACCAGGGGTCATATCAGTCTCATGGTTGCCTTCAAAGGGCTAAGTATAATCTCAACTCCTTAACAGTTAAGGAGCACTTACATTTATACAGTCCTAAAATTATTTCGGCCTTTGAAGGCAACCATGAGGCTGATATGGCCCCAGTGAAAATGAGTTTGACTCCCTTGCTCTAGCCAATGGGATGTAAGTGAATGTTTAATTTTTAGTAAACTTCCTTAAGAGACAGCTGATGCACAGTTTTTGTCTTTTTTTTTTTGTTGTTGTTGTTCACTTCTTCCTTCCTGCTTCCTAGAATGTAGACATGATGGTAGTAGCCATCTTGGATCATGAGGTGATGGTGGCAATGAAGGCCTTGAACCAGGAGCAACAAGATGTCTTGGTTTCTGACACCTTGGAGTGACATAACAGCCCTGAATCACCTACTTCTGAATTTTCATATGACATAAAAATAAACTTTTATCTTGTTGTTGTGCAGCATCTGTTCCTAACAATACAACACTAGTGTTTTTGACAGTTGAGGCTCAGAGAGGGGAAATAACTTGCCTTTGGGTCTCATAGCTGTTTTTATAGTAGAGCAGGTATTCAAAATCAAGGTAATCTGCTTTCAAGAATCCTTCTGCTCCACCACCCTACCCATGGGTCCTGTGCCCATATGGATGTGTGTAAGAATTCCCAAGGAAGTGAGCCAGTCCTATGCCTGTCAATAGCCCCACCTCTCTGTCTCATTTCTCAATCCAATAGGGATGTATAGCTCTTTGCTAATAAAAAATTTTGCATTTATTTATTGCTGCATAAGAAAAACTACCCCAAAACTTAGTGGCATAAAATAGTTCACTGTTATTATGTCTCACAGAACTGTGGGTCATGCACTTGGACAGGATACAGCAGAGATAGCTTGTATCTGCTCTGTGATACCTGGAGCTTCAGCTGGGATGATTCAAATAGCTAGGGGATAGAACAACTGGTTGGGGAATTCCTGCTCCACACAAAGTCTCTACTCCTAGCTAGCTTGGGTTCCTTGCAGCATGGGTAAGGAACCTATGGGTTCCAGGGTAGCTGGATGTTTTCAAATGGCAACTCAGAACTCCTACGGAGAGGGTTTCAAGAAACAGCGGGTAGAAACTACAAATCTTGTAAGGCCTGGGCCTGGAAACTGCAGTGTCACTTCTATAACCTTCTCTTGATCAAGTTGTCAGAGAGACCACCCATACTCAGGGGGAGGAAATATTCCTCTCAGTAACAAAGAATTTTTGGCCATCTTTAATCTACCACAACTCTGATTACCAGGACTCTTTCAGTAGTATGAGGAGAAAACAACCCCACCTCAGACTGACTAAAGGAAAAAAGGGGTGGGGTCGGGGGTTGTATTATTGACTCATGTAACTGAAAAGATCAGGGATATATTTGGCTTTAGGCATAGGGGCTTAGGCAGTCTCAGGGAGTCTTCAACTTGACTCAAGCTCCAGGACCACCTTTCCGCCCAGATGCTGCTCAGAACCTGGAGGGCCCCCAGGACCCATCTGCACCCTGGTTGTCACCCACAACTGACTTGGCCCTCACCAGCAGCTAGTCTAGGTTTCTCAGGGAAGGCAACATTTGGGTAGATGCTCTAAACATGTGAAGAAACCATGTGGCTATATGGGCAAAGGCTAGTGCAAATGTCCTGGGCTGAATATGTGTCAGGTATGTTTGAGAAACAGCAAGGGATCCAGTTGGGCTAGAGTTAAAGCAAGTAATGGATAAGATCAAAGAAGCAATGAAGGACCAGATCATGTGGATCCTGAGTAAGTCAGGAGCCATGTGAAGGTGTGTAGCATAGCAGGGATGGGGTCTGATTCAAATTTTCACAGGATCTGCTGGCTCTTGTGTTCTAAATGGACAGTGGGAAAGCTGGAAGATTTCCAGTGAGAAAGCTAGTAGAGTAATCCAGGTGAGACAATGGCAACTTGGATGAGGGTGGTAGCTGTGTTGATGCTGGGAATTTGTCAGATTTTAGAATAACCGATGGAAGGTGGGTGTTCGAGAGGAGGATGTTCCCCATGACCTTTGGGTTATATCTCACTATCTTCTAGGAAATTATTGCTCTAACCAACTCCCTACTTACTCCAACCCCATCCTACCTTCTCCAGTACTCCTTGCAAACAAGGTATCAGAGAAACTTCCAAAATACAAATTTATCCCACTTATCAAGGTAATTCCAGACCATTTTTTTCCAGGCCATTTTTCCCATCTTTTTTTTTTTTTAAGATTTTATTTATTTATTTTTAGAGAGAGGGGAAGGGGAGAAAGAGAGGGAGAGAACCATCAATGTGTGGTTGCCTCTAATGTGTCCCCCACGGGGAACCTGGACTGCAACCCAGGCATGTGCCCTGACTGGGAATTGAACCAGTGACTCTTTGCTTCAGAGGCCCATGCTCAATCCACTGAGCTACACCAGCCAGAGCCATTTTTCCCATCTTAATAGTCAAGGCATTTATTTCTATGTGATTCAGAAGATATATAACTAGCTTATTGAACCCATGATTTTGTCAATAGTATAAATTTACACTTTATAAACAATTTGACTTATAATGACATGAGTTGATTTAGAGAAAAAGATTAATGAAATAGTACAGGAAGTGAAGAGATGGTAATGGCTCTAGGGAGGCTCCCTGCATACCTGGCTTCTTCTTTCATCCCAGTCACATGGAGCTTCTCTGTCTTTTCTAGAATTTGCTGAGCTCTTTCATCCACGGGCCTTTACACATGCTGTTCCTGTGAACATGCTGTTCACACATGTCTCCTCAGAGATTTTCAAGATTGATATCTCGAAAAGATATTTTCACATTCATATTTTAGTTCATCAAGAATTTATTTAGGCATATAGGAAAGGTCAAATTTTATTTTCTTCTAGGTGGGTCTCCACTTGTGCCAACACCATTTATTTCACAATCTACCCCCTTTCCACTGAATTGAAATACTACCTTTGTCATATATTATATTCTTATATATACTGGAATCTATTTTTAGATTTTCTATTATTTTCAATTATTTATTCCTCTGCTAATGCTATACTGATTTGATTATAGTGGCTTTATAATGTCTTTATTTCCAGTAAGATGAAAATTTCATATTATTCTTTTTTAAATTTTCCTTAGTTATCCTTGGTCATTTATTCTGCCACATGATCTTTCAGGTCATTTAATCCAGTTTTTAAGAAATCACTCTGTTGGGATTCTGATTTGAATTATATTAAATTTATTTTTAAAAATGAGAATTGATATTTTTATAGTATTAAATTTTTCCATACAAGAACATGATATGGCTTGCTGTTTTCTAGATCTTAGTTTTAAATCATCCAGAACATTCGATCCCATTTATTTTTTTATATCTTTACATCATATGATTTATTTTCATAAACAATATACAGTACTATTTTGTGCTTCAAATTCTGTCAGTTCCTTTCTTTAATTAAAATCTTATGTGCCTTACACCTATCCATACGATGTCACTCTACATAGCATTTCATGCAAAGAATGTCCCATTTGTGTATCCAGCACCCTTGAGATGGGCCACTAGCTTGATTCCAACGTTTCTTTCTAAATTTTTCTTTATTTTACAAATAGTGCCCCATGAATATCCTTGCCCATATCTTTTACTCATGTGTGAGGATTTCTCATATGCCTAGAAGAGGATTGCCAGGTCACATGGCATTTGCATTTTCAACTTTACTAGATACAGACAAATTACTCTGCAAAATCCTTGTAACAATTATATTCCAGTTAATAGGGCAGGAGGCCTTGTTTACCTATGCTCTGTCCAGCCGGGAAATATTATCTCCTGACTTTTCTTCTTGACAAAGTTCTGTTCTCCATCTTTGTTTTTTAATAATTTTCTCATTTTTGTTTTAATCTTTATTTTATGTATAGGATATATATGTATAAATGTGTATATATGTTTGTACATATTTAGCTCTACTTCAATATCTGTCTAAACCCTTTCTCCAGGCACCTGAACCTACCCATAATGTACAAAACTACAGTAAAATTCCTTATAAATTCATAACAGTAAGAGCATATTTATCATATAAAGTCCTATAAATGGAATTCCTGGCTCAAAGCATAAATGATTTTTTAAATTTGATAGTGCCACTCCAAGAGTTGTCACTCTCACCAGCTTTTCTCACCCATTCCCTTAGGAACATACTATTTAATAAAATCTTTTTAAAACAAGGACTGTATATCTATCTATCTATCTATCTATCTATCTATCTATTTTTATCCTCACCTGAGGACATTTTTGCATTGAGAAGGAGGAAGGGAAAGAGGTTTTTTCAGAGAGAGGAGAAGGGAGGGAGAGAAACATCAATGTGAGGGAAAAACATCAATTGGCTGCCTCCCGATTGGGACCAAACCAATAGAACCTATGACCGTTCAATCTGTAGGACAACATCGAATCAGCTGAGCCACACTGGCCAGGGCTCAAATGTTTTGATATAAAGTGATGTTTTGAACTGTTTTTTAATTAATTTACTTTCAAACAGCTTTGTTGTGATATAATTTACAGATCATAAACTTAATTTGCTTTAAGTGCTATATTTCAATGAGTTTTAGTAAATTATGGACTTACAACTATTATCATAATCTAATTTCTTAGCCTTTTGGCTAAGATCAAATGTATTATAATCCAATTACACTCAACCTAAATATCTCAATGTTTTAAATTTTTATTTCTCTGAGTGAAATTGGTTATCTTTTCATTAATTTAAGAGCCATTGCTTTTCCCTATTGTATTTTTTCTTATTGATCTGTAGGCACTTCTTTATATATTATACTCCCAGAGTAGGGTAAATGCCTCTTCTCTAACAAGTACCCTAGACCTCTAATTCTCATAGGCTGAAATTAACATAATCTATTGATGTGCCCATATGTCCATCACCTTGTGAACTGCCTGCACAGAGTGACTATATCTGGTTTCATTCTATGTGCCCCACCTCTCACACAAGCTGGCTCAGAGTAAGTTTCTGCAAAAAAAGCTTGAATTCCATATTTGTAAATATATGTTCTTTTCCCCTCTGAGGAATTTGTGATGGCATATCAATCTGGTGAGTCATGTTTGATTGCTCCCTGAGGGCAGGTACCATTATTGTTTTGTTCAATATTGTATACTCAGGGTCTGAAACAGTATGTCTTAGCACATTTTTTAAAAGTCTTGATTGTATTAATTAGTTAACTAATTAATTACTAAGTGACTTACAGTACCTGGATGGAGAAAGATAGTAGAAATCCCACCAAAGGATATGAAGAAGGAAGGCCAAAAGCCATACAACCATAGCACCCAGTATTTCTGTGAGGGACACATCCCTGACCCAGGGACCTTTAGTGGGTGGATGAGGACCCTGGTGCAAGAGGGAAAATGTCTGTCTACAAGGGCTGGCAAAACAGAACCACAGCATTGCATTATCATGCAGGAATATGGGCCCAGGGTAATCAATCTTTTAACTTTTCAAGAGAAGCTGGAAATGAGGCTATTTATGTGAAATCTCCCACTTCAAAATCTTGGCAACAGTCATTGTATGGGCTCTTGAGACTTGGGGTCTCAATTTATGAAGTCTGGGTTACAAAACTTTTGAAATACATGTTTATTAGTAACTCTTATAACAACCCTGGAAGCAGGTTTGCAGAGGCTTAGAGTAGGAAAGTAACTTGCCTAAGGATACCCAGCCAGGTGGGTATATATGTATGTTAGAAGGGGGCAGAGACCCCCAGCTACCCCACAGCTCCTCTTTCAGGAGGGAATAGAGAGGTTATTCTTGACCTCCTGGGCAAGTTTCTCTCATAGGGTTTGTCCCAAGCTTGCTGGTACAATGTGAGGCTTGGCCTGGTGCTTAATTAGCCCCTTCTAGCACAGAGATGGACAGAAAGTCCAGTCAGGCTGTGGCCTTTTCTCAGTTCTAGATACCTTACAGTTCTTGCTCCATGCACAGTAATTAATCATGGCCACTTCATGACAACCCTGGCATAATTATCTAGTATTATGAATGATGTCTCACCCAGCAGCCCAGATTTTCCCAGAGAGGCCACACTACCTAAGAATGAGGGGTGAGAACTGTCTTCTGCCCTAACAAGCAAAGAAGGTGCATGTTGTGGCTCTCTCTCCCTTAGTGCTAGGCTCCTCTGGACTTGAGGGCTGGGACAGGTCAGTGGAGCCAAGCACCTGAAGGGAAATGAAATAACAATAAATAGAAGTGATAATAATGTGCACAGACTGGCCCACTTGCTCTCCCAGCCTCCTCTCTTCCCTATTCACTCATTCCCAAAGTTGTGACTGATGCCAATAAATTGTCAGTCACATTCCAACCTAGGTTACCTCTCCTCCTGAAAACAGAGCCTTCTGCCTAGGTCCAGGTAGCCTAGCATTCTATCCAGGGAAGTTCACAACAAACAAAGACAGAGAAAGACAAGATGATTTTTTTTTTTTTTTTTAATTCTCACCAGAAGCCCTGGCTGGTGTGGTTCAGTGGACTGAGTGCCAGCTTGCAAATCAAGGGGTCATGTGTTCAATTCCCAGTCAGGGCACATGTATGGGTTGTGGGCCAGGTCCCCAAGTAGGGGGCGAACTAGAGGCAACCACACATTGATGTATGTCTTCCTCTCTTTCTCCCTTCCTTACCCTCTCTCTAAAAATAAATAAATTTTTAAAATACTAAAAAAAAAATTCCCACCAGAGGATATATTTATTGATTTGACACACACACAGAGAGAGAGAGAGAGAGAGAGAGAGAGAGAGAGAGAGAGAGAGAGAGAGAGTGAGAGAGAGAGATCTGTCAGTTGCCTGTGTGCCCTGACCCAGGATCGAACCTTCAACCTTTTGGTGTAAGGTACACTCTCCAGCCAACTAAGCCACCTGGCCGGAGTGAGACAGATGATTTTAAAAAGTGCTAAGTACTATAAAAGAAATATATAGTATACATACGATCTCACCTTTAACTGGAACCTAATCAACAAAAGAATAAAGCAAGCAAAATATAACCAGGGACTTTGAAATTAAGAACAAACTGACAGTAACCAGAGGGGAGGTGGGAGGGGTAATGGGGGGAAGGAGGAAAGGGTTTTTAGGAACAACTGTAAAGGACACATGGACAAAACCAAGGAGGGGGGTGGAAGCAAGGGAAGGAGGTGGGTTTGGCAGGGGTGGGGGGGAGTTGTGCAGGGTAAGTGCAGACAACTGTAATTGAACAACAATAAAATAATTTTTTAAAAAGAATAGTGTAAGAAATGGAGAAGCCGAAGAACTTTTACGTATGAATCATGGACATGAACATGGAGGGTTGGGGGGAATACTAGAGGGAGGAGGGGTGCAGGACAGAGAGGGATAAAAGGGAGAAAAAATAGAACAACTATAATAGCATAACCAATAAAATATACTTTAAAAAAGAAATATATAGTATAAATTGAAAAAGGTAGAGCAAAGAGTGACTTTGCCCTCTGAGGGGTGATACCTGAGCAGAGGCTGAACACACTCAGGTAGAGAGGAGAGCCACAAAGTCCCTATTCAAAGAACAAAAAGGTCACTGTGGCTGGAGCATGAATAGGGGAACCAGGTCTGAGCAGTGATTATATAGGTTCCAAAGGAGTCTGGCTTTTATTCTCAATTCAGTGGATACTTCCATGAAATTATTTCTAGCCAACTAAGCTGTGTGATCATTCACTTTGTCCCACCCATTCTGCCCGCCCTCCCTCCCTCCCTCCCTCCCTCCCAACAAACGCTTAGGGAGCATCCACGGCATGCCAGCCCGGCCCCTGGCGACACAGCAGCAACAAAACAAAGCTCCTGCTTCTGGAGGAAGAGACCCCTGCCCCACCTCTTCTGCCCGGGCCACCGGCCCTTGGCGTCACCGCTCCCTGTGCCCGCGGCCGCCAGGTGGCGCTCTGCGCCTGCAAAAGGGCCGCTGCTGGAGGTCGCAGAGTCTCCACCAGACCCTCGCAGGGTGAGGCAGCGGATCGAGGGGCGGGGCCCACGCTACGGTTGTGTGACTTTGGGTTTGACCTGACTCAAGAATAGCTAATCCCGCGATATAATAGACTCCCGGGAGCTAGGAAAAATGGCTGTTGAGCTGTCTGCGTCGCCAAGAGGACCGCGGGCGGGGCAGGAGCCTGGAAAAATACTGCCTTTGTAGGCGGCTAGTGTCACTCACCGAGCAGAGTACCTCAGGCTGCAGAGCTTGGTACTCTCCAGAGTGTGAGGCTGTGGGACCACTGGCAGGAGGCGCTCCCTGAGGCTAATTAGGATCCCTGGATGTTCCTAAACTCCTCTGAAGATTCCTCTCCCTTACGTACCCACATACCCGTTTTCTGTTACAATCATGTTAAATGGCACATCCCACTCCTTCCATTGTGGAGTCTATCATATCCACACACACTATTCTCTCCCCTCAGCTTTTTCTTTCCCAAGCTCCAAAGGTGTCCCAGCTCCTGTACCCAGCCCTGAGCCTACACATGCAAGCACATGTGTAGGTCCCAACGCCGCCTTTACCACTTGCCTTTCTCTAGATTCACAAAGACACGACCACCCTCACGCAGATCTGTGCATCTGTGCACACCCCAAGGCACACACTGGGCTGAACACTGACACTTGCACAGTCACAGGTATGCATGGATGCGCATGCTTACAAGCATGCATACCCCTAAAACACTGAGTAGGGTGGAACATCTGCAGGCACACAACATTCAGGAGAGTAATACGACCATGTCTAAATATACATATGCATACTCGCCTGAGTGGCAGGTGACACCACCTCCTGTGTGCACTTCTAAACAACTTCTTCGAGGATACCCAAAGAAGTGGGTACCACTTGCACCTACACTCCTTAACACACGTATCCCCCCCAGTGACATGCATGCCCATACACTCACATGCAATACCCCTTCCTCTGTGCACCCTCAGACTCATCCTCAGGCATAGCACACACGCCCACCACGCATGTGCACAAGGAATTGCACATGTGAACTTTCTTGTAGCACACTTGCTTGACATACCCGCGTGCACATCAACACCTTTGCTTGTTCAGTGCCCATCCACTGGCACATTCACATGTCCAACCAAACAGACCAGACACACTGGGAGACTCGGGTCTTCCCCCTCTTGCTGCCCCTCCCCCCACTGCGCGGACAGTCAAGCAGTGCGGGCACCAGGCGCCTGGCGTGCCCCCTGCGGACTGCTATCTGTCTGCCCATCAGCGCGAGGATCTACGGTGGTAAATGATGCATTCGATGGCGGGTGCATTTGTTGTGCGCGCTCTGAAAGGGCTCCGATAATCTGGAAGGCAGAGATAAGGAACACCATTTATTTCGCAGCACTTTGGAAACAATTCCCAGCCGTGTACAACCCCATTCTCGGGCAGCCTCCGGCAGCCGGGCAGATAACGATTGGCTATTCATTATCTTCGCTGGGAACAAAGATTAGCCGGCGGAGATGAAAAATTACCGGGGACAGCAGCGCAGCCCCACGCGAACCGCCCCCGCCTCCTGCCTTCCTCACCTCCCCAACCCCACCCAGCCTGCCGGCTTTGCACTTATGCCCCACACCTGGCACTTAGTCTCCCGTGCTCTCGTTGGTGATCGGCTCTGCTGAGCCCCTGGCTTTCTCTATTTCAGTTTGTCCATCCTGCCCAGACCATCTCCCATGTTCCTACTTCCCCCTTCTTTCTGGGTCCTTCCTATTGCCCTGTTGTCTTGATTCCCTCTCTGTCTCTTGTTTGTATCTCTCTCTTCTCTGTCCACACCTTTTTCTGGTTAACAGTTTCACTACTTTTGTTTTTATCTCTCTGATCTGTTTTGCCACTTTTTAGTTGTTTGTTTCTACCTGTCCCTCAGTGTCTTCACCCCCTCTCTCTACCTCCCACCAGTGTCTCTGTCTATCACTGTTAATTTTTAAAATGTCCTTGGGTCTTCCGGTCTTGTCCCTCTTCACCAGGCCTCTGTGTCTCCCAATTCCCCACATTCCTGAGGGTCCCCCATCTCCAGGCCTCAGAACTCCTGCCCTCTCAAAGCTATGTCCCTCATCAAAAATCAGAGGCTGGGAAGCTCCAGTGGGCTCTGGCCAGTCCAGGGAAGCAGGGAGCTGGCAGGTGGTGTGGGGTGATATAAGACCTGGAATCCCCATCACCCTCTGAGGAAACAAGACAGAACTAGAAAAGGCTCTGTGGATACTCAGGCCCTGCTAGATTAAGGGTGGCGGTGGGTGGGGTGGGGGGTGGGGGGGAGGCTTGCACTTGTATACCAGGAGTGCACTTGTATACCACAGGGCTCCCCTGTGCCCTTCCCCACTGTGGTTGTGGGTCTTGGGAGAAGGTGGTCTCAGCAAGTCCACCTCATTAGAGCAATTATTCAACATGGCACTGGTGTTAGGAGATAAGCCTTATCAATTCATCTGTCCCTCCCACAGACAGACAGAAAGAGCTCTGGCAAATGGAACCCTGGAGCTCCACTGGCTGCCTACCCTGCTGGTTAGGAAAGGTATGGAGGGTGGTGATCTGAGAAGACACAAATACTGTGAATCACCCAAGGACACACTCCTCCATGGACACAGAAACGGGGTAACACTATGTAGAGAAACACATAGTTAAAGATATATTCACAGACATACATGCTCACCCCAACACACATTAGTTCATACATGGAGCTATACACAGATATGCAGACAACTTGGATATACTCTCCATCCTTCCATCATCAGTTCAAAGAAACAGTGATGCACACCCATAGTTATGTATTAAAGAGAGATACAAACACACTACTGATTCATAGACACAGGATACCTAAACACATACTGCTGTGGACACACACAAGGACACAAACCAATTTACAGACAAACATTTAGAAACAGTTACTTCCTATTACATGATTCATGTACACAATGATCTCAGAGATACATGGCCACAGGAACATACATCCAGTTCCATATTACACCAGTTCTCAGAGATACACTCTTCCATGTACACATATCGGGACACACTCTGAAAGAGCCACACACAATACATAAACTCTCGGAGACCCCATGCAAACTCTCATGGACTCACAATACACAAACTCTCAATACACAAGCTCTCAAGGACCATGGAAAGAAGTGGACATACAAATATACTCAGTTCTGCAGCCTTCTCATGTGCTCACATCACAAATGCTCAGACACATGGGCACTCAAGACAGACATTCTCCTGCATTATTACAGCACATACACATGCAACACATTCACCACCAGCTTCAAAGAAAGACCCTCAGACAGTAGGTGACCAGAGAGCTGGAGGGCCAGAGACACCCTTCTCTAGGCACACCTGGGTATACTAGTTTCCTAGGACCACAGACTTCTCAGTCCCTCCAAGGCAAAACACTTTCTCTTTGGGCCCAATATCCTGAGGCCACTTTCACTCTCCTGGGCAGCTGGCATGGGAGCAGGGAGGGATTCAAGGTTCAATTTCACAGTAGGGGCTTTGGAAGTTCAAGGACTAGCTCACAAACTCAGGAGCCTTCTTAAGGTGAAGACCCATATACCCTAATTCTTACATTCAACCTTCCAAGGACAAGCCCTCTACTCCCTACCTCCACCCTTCTGTTGAAGCAGATGCTTCAAACTCCACTCCTAAAAGGCTCTTTTCTGTTCTGAAGTTGGGTGATTGAGAGGTGAGGTATAGGTGGGAAGGGAGAGGGGATGTGACTATACTTAGCCAAATCAGCCTGGAAGTGAAGGAGGTGGTGTGCAAGAGTGTTGAGCTACATTTGAGGGTGTGCACGTGTGCCTGTCAGTGTGATCCAGATTTCCTGAGGCTGTCCGCGAAGCTGTGTGCGGTAACCCGTGTGCACAAATGTGTCCGTGAGAACACTATTTGAAGTGGGTTAGGGAAGGCAGGGCAGACCATCTGTGTACGTGTGTGCCCATGGCTCCAGAGGGTCCCCCGGGAGAGTCTCTGGAGACGTTCAGGCTTTCTGAGCGTGTATCCCCTGAGAGCAGGGGTGCAAGTATGTGTTTCTGTGCAAGGACGGAGTATGGCTGATTAGGGTGTGTGCGTCTTGAGTACCTGCCGGCCTCCGGTCCACCGTGGGTGTCTGGACTAGGGAGAAGGGAAGCAGAACCCTGGGCACCCTCCTACTCCCCTGCAGCGCTCCCGCCTCCTCAAAGTGCTGTTGAAATAAAAAGCAGCGGTCGCTGAGGCTCTGGGAAGGAGAGACAGCTGGAGCCAGAAGTAGGGAGGCCAGCGCCACCAGGGCTTGCGGCTCAAGCCTCTATCTCCAAGCTGCCGACGCCTTTATCCCGGCCGGCCTGAGTCGGCCACCAAGCGAACAAAAGCGGCCCGCCGTGTACTACTCGGCAGCTCAGCTCACCGCCCAGGCCCCTCTGGTGAACGCAGCCAGGCGTGCTGATCCGGTGGGCCCCTAAAACCACGGATCTGGCTGTGCGCCCCGCTCCGCTTCTACCCCTTCCGCCCGGGGCCGCCCCTGCCGGACCTCGCTCGGTGAGTGCCCCCCTCCCAGCTTGACCAAGGTCCTTCCAGTCCCCAGGTTCGACCCATCCGGCACCCCTAATTGCACGGTCTGCCTGTGGCTCCTTACATGGTGGTCCTTCAGGCTCACCTACCAGCCACCTTACCTATGGAGGTCATGGGGTCTAAACCTGAGGAAACAGCAGGCCCACCTCGGGCCTCTCGCCTTTTCATTTCTCAGACGGAGCCAAAGGCCTGGAGCCTGGGTTATTCCTAGAGCCTCGCAAAGCGCTCTCCGGGTCCCCGAGCTGGAGCCTTTGTCTAGGCCTCCCCCCACCTCCCGGCCGCGGTGCGGAGGTGCCCGAGCCGGGCTGCGGAGCCCCGTCTGCACCTGCCCGCAGGTCCCGTGAGCCGGCTTTGCGTGGCTTAACCCGGCTTGCTCCTACGTGTGCCCCCGAGAGCCGCCTTCCGTGGCCCTTTATCCTGTGTGATCGGGGTTCGGGTTGGGGAGAGCGCCTGGTCTTAAAGTCTCCCGCCCCTGCTCCAAGCCGGTGTCAGAAACATTTTAGTAGGATTTCAATAAGAATGGGGCCAGCGCAGGCTCGGGGGATATGCCGCCGGGAGGCGTAGACAGCGGTCTGGGTTTGACTGGACGACCTATACTTAGAATCCTTCCGTGAAGGCCAAGCTTGAACTCCAGGTTGGCCCAACCGCGAGGAGAAAGTTCCGGCGTTCAGGGCCCCTGGGTGTGGTGGCCGCTCCTTTCCCGGAAAACACGGAAGGAAATTCGTTGTTTTGGAAAAAGCCTCGTCTCCTGGCCAGGGTCAGGAACATCTGGCGGTGCGCTCTGGGTCTACGCAGGCATCTTGCGCTGGGATTCGTTTATAAGTGAGTAGGCAGGATTCGAGAAACACGTTAGGGCCAGCGAGGCTGCTCAGGCGTCTGGAGAGGTTTCCCACCCGGGTTGACAAACTGCAAACAAATCGAGTCTAACGAAACTGATTTACTAGTTGTTCGGCCGGGCCTCTGGGCGCTCTGAGTAAACTGTGGCTGTTCCTGGAGGAGGCCGTCTCAGCATGACCTCTGTGGGAAGCTGCCCTGCTTGATTACAGTGTTAAAACTTAGTAAGGAGATGCAGGATCTCCGAGGTGACCGCAGGTGCTGAGGCGTCTAGGACATTGGGTCCCTGTACTTACGATTCAAAGGGGGGACTTAGGATTCCAAGGAACCCAGAAGACGGGTGGGATGGGAGGGCCAGAGTGGAGGCCAGAAGAGAGGGAACCATCCATCATATTTGGAGGGGCTGGAGGTGAAGCCCAAAGGACAGGAGGAGCTGTTGGAGCCCTGTTGGGGAACCGCATCTGGAAGGATAGCTGTGACCTAAGCAGATCTGAGGCTTTGCCTTAAAGGGGATTTCTGACCCCTCTGGCTAAAGAGGCCCCAATTCCTTCTTGATACCCTTCAAGGCATATTGCCAGTGTGGGGCTGGGAGGCCGCTGTGCTGCAAATTAAATATTCCTATGGAAGGCAGCCCCTCAACAAACAGATTTCTTTGGCCCCCCACCCCTTCTCACTTCTCGCCAGGGAATTAGGTGTTCATGGGAAAAGGCCAGAAGAATTAGGTTACAAAGAGGGCAAACTTATGGTCCCAGAGGGACAGCATCTGATAAGTGAAGTTTAAACAAAGGACTCAGAGGATAGGGCTATGTGGGGCTAGTAAAACCTAGGTAACCGAGAGCTAACCTGGGGCCAGTGAGGCCCTATAGAAGCAGGCTTCGTATACCTGAGTCCCCTTCTCCCTGAAGGGAGTATCTCGGGCTGCACCGATACACACTCTGCCAGGGCAACTTGGGTCACATGGAAAGCGGTCAGAAAATTCAGTTTTGTCCTTGCGCTTTCCCAGTCCTTCGTGAAATCTTGCTACCAAGCAACATCTGAGTGCAATGGAAGGGCAGCGGCCGCCTTTGCAACAAATCTTGAGAACAAACAAAAAGAAAAAAGAAAGAGGGAGACCCTGAAATCCGAGGCCATGAAGGGAAATATATCTGCCTTCCTTAGGCAGGGGTTGGCCCCACGACCTTTGCGGATTGTGGGGGTTTCCCTCTCCCTCCCAAGACGTTTGTTTCGGCAGAAGTGATAGGGTGGCCTCTGCTGCCTAGTGAGCGAGGCGCCTGGCTGGTGTCGGTCTGTCTGTCTGGCATAGACATACACGCACGAGCAGCCCCCTTTTATTGGTCGACTGAGCGCCCTGCTACCTGGCGCCCCTCTTTTTTCTCCCAGACGGGTTCGTTCCTGCGGAGAACACAGCAGTCCCGGGTCCAACGCAGATGCTCCAATTAACGTGGAGGCCTCGGCCAAGCCAGCTGCCTGCCTGCCTTTCGAGGCGGCAACCCCAGGGCCTCAGGAAACCTGGCGGGGCTCCCTTTCCTCCCCCACCTCCAGGCCCGGAATGTGGGAAAGAGAGGCTGGTGCGGATCTTCTGGGACCCCAGCTCAAGCATTGCTTAACTTCCCTGCTCAGCTCCTGTGCGCGGCGATTTTCTGAGCCGCCTAGCAGGGTAATTAAATCTCCGCCTGCGCTCCCTTCTGCGCTAGGCTGGCCCGTAGCGGCTCCGGCAGGGAGCCCGGTCCGGCCGGCCAGCCACCTCCATTCTTGCGGTGGCCAGAACGCTGCCCCGGAGGGGCTTCAGGTTGCTCCGGAGGAGCTTGAAGCCGAGCTCCCGGTGATAAAACTGCACACCCACCCAGCCGAGGGATAATTTGAACCTCACCTTCTGGAGGAAAAGCGAATTACCTACTTTTCCGAGCGCTCCGAGCAGCCACCTCCCTGCCAACCGAGGCGCCGATCGTCGCCCAGAGGGAAGCTTCTGTTACGCTCCGGGGTTAATAGCCCCGCGACCCGCCGGCGGGCCGGCGGCCTCTCACGCTGGGTCCCAGGATTCGAGCTCGAGTGGGGCAGCCTTGCCTGACAAGGGCGATTGTCCCTGGAGTCTTGTTGTCTTTGAGAAACTCCGCGAGGCTCCAGGGACACAAAACAGGTTCGAGGCATTTTACGCGTTGATGAAGAATCATAAACTAAAGACTAGGAGGTAAGACAGACATGTGCAGAGAGACAGCGGGTCCGGGTCATACCTCACGCGTTATGGGGACGCTAATTAGGAGGCGCGGAGACCACTCACCTGCCCGACGAGGCAGCGAGGCCCAGTGCCCCCAGCCTCGCTCTCCTGCTCCTGACCCGGGAGCACCTTACCCAGCGGGCGCTGGCCTCCTCTCCTTTTCTCTTCTAGTTCCGAGAAGCCAGGGCCCCGCGCGCGCCACAGTGGAGAGGAGCGGAGCGTAAGGCACAGCGGCCGGTCTGGGTAGACGGGTGCCTTAGAGCCGGGACGCGCTCGTTCCCAGACGTATGGGGTTCTGCGCCCCTGCCCAGCGCCTTTACCTGCGTCACGGCAAGACGCAGAGGCAGGAGGAGCCCCGGGTTCTGGCCCGCGACCCCTTGACGCTGCCCAGAGCCAGACTGAGGGAGGAAGACCGAGGCATGCGCGTGGATCTGGACCGGGCCAGGTGCCCCGGGAGCCGAGGGGACCGAGGGCTTTCCTCCCTCTCGGATTATTAAAAAGTTCATTTCCTGGCGAATCGGGTGACGTCAGAGACCCGGCGTCGCGGTGGCGGGGCCGTCCGGCCGAAGAAGCAGCTTCCAGTTACCCAATTACCGACTGTCAATCCCGCCGCCCCTCCCCCCACCCTCGCGGGGGTGGCCGGGACCCGCCCTCCCCCCAGTCCGGGACCTGACTGGGATCCCTCTGGGCATCTACCCCGACAGCCGTGGACCCGGCGAGGGGAGAGGGGCTGGAGGACGTTGATTACCCCCCATTAACCCTGCACCTAAATCCCCCCAAATTTCTTTGTTCCCGACCCGCCCCCCCCCCGCCCCCGGCCATAAGCTCCCTCTGAGCCTTGTTCTCTTCTGTCTGTACAATGGGAGAGAGCGAGGAGATTTGTGCACCGGGCCCAATCGACCCACAGAGCTGGATCTCTGGCCTGGGGGTGTGTGGGGAGCAGTCCTAGGTGACTTAGGGGACAGAGTTCTCCCTCTCCCCAGGGGCCGCCTTAGTGAACTCCAGGAGGAAAAATGCCTTCTCCTGCCCGGAGGCGTCTCCTTCGAGCCTCAGCCGGCGCCGGCGCCAGTCTGGGTCACCAAGGCCTCGCCCCAGGCAGTTCGGCCTGTTGGTCTTCGAAAGCCACGCCCGGGAAGGGGACACTCCTTCCCCTTCTCTGGAGCCTTAGGCTGGACCACCTCCACTGGGGTCAAGCACAGTTCTAAGTGGTTTCGTATCTGAGGCCCGGGTGCCCACTGGGACCCCACAAGTCAGCCCCTCACCGCTCCTGATGTCCCGGAGCTGTCCTTCCTCCTCCCCCTACCCCTGCGGCGAGTTGGAGGAGGGAACGGTTTGGGTAGGTAGTTGGGCTTCAACTAGCCAGGTTCGACGGTAAAGGAGGTGGGATCCGAGAAAGTGGAAGGGCTGGAGTCCCGCGGAGGGGTACACCTGGACGTCCAGAGCATGCATGGCAAGGGCTTCTTTGGAGGGGGCCCCGAGTTCGAGGTTAGTTACTGGAGGAGGTCCCAGAGATTAGGGGGATCCGGGAACCTCCGTACGAGGGGCGCAGCGGTCAGCCTTCAAGGTGAGGGTGGAGGGGGAGGCTGCAGGGGCCTCAGGGAAGGCCCTGGGAGGGTACCTAAAGAGGGATGGGGCCCGCGGGAGGGTCAGTCGGCGAGTCCGCCAGGCCGAAAGTTGAAGGCACAGCCAATGGTGGGCGGAGGCTGGGCAGCGTGCGGAGATGATTGGCTGGCGTGGGCTTCTTAGGCGTGCGCGGCCCCAGCTTCATGTCTGTGCTGGAGTCTCTAGCTGGCGCCAGGGCGGTCGGAGGATGCAGCGGGCCCGCAGCCGGGCGCGCCCGAGGCCGAGGCGCTCGCTGTCCCTCAATCCTACCCAGTGAGCCACGCCAGCCTCCTGACTCTCTGCCCCTAGGCCCTTCACTCCTGGGGCTCCTGCGGTGTTGTCCCCCCGTCTGAGGCCGTGTCTCTCCGTGGCTCTGTGTGTAAGTTTGGGGTTCGAGGGCTGGCTGGAAGTATTGAGCGCGCCAAGCTCTGAGATGTCTCTGCAGGGGCACAAGGCCGAGGCGCGGCTGGGGGTGACTGTTTTGGTGTGCCTAAGTGAGAAATGCAGATTGTGCTGCCTTGTAGTGTGCTAGAGCGACTGGCTCTCACCGGTGGGGCAGAGTGTGCCTGTTGGGTGCGGGGGAGGGGACAAAGTCAGTCAGTATGTGTATCTGGCGCCAAATATAGGTGTGTGCGTATTGCTGGGATCATGTGCTCTAGTGGATCCCCAGGAACCTGTCTCCAACTTTTAGTCTGTTTCTGTGTTTGTGTACCGGGAAGGTGGAGGTTCAGTGGTAGTTTCTGACTAAAGTGCGACTGTTCATGCGTTTTGGGGGTAATTACTGTAGGATCTCGTCCTTGTGCGTGCCCCTGTGTGCACAGGTGTGCGACTCTGGGACCAGCGGTCACCACTTGAGTGTGCACAACTGAATCCTCTCCCCCACCTTCCTTTCGTTTTGAGCTTTAAGTTTTCCTCCCATCCGGGGCTGGTCCGCGGCTGAGCTCCACGGGGATAGCAGCGCACGGGACGCCGCATGACCGAACTTTGGGGGTGTTAGGCTGTGGCTGCGTTGCTCACGCCCCCTTCTGTCTCTCAGGGCCGCTGCTGCCTCCTCCCCGAACCCGAGCCTCCGCCACTGGCTATGGAGGTGACGCCGGAGCAGCCGCGCTGGATGGCTCACCCCGCAGTGCTGAACGCGCAGCACCCCGACTCGCATCACCCGGGCCTGGCGCACAACTACATGGAGCCTGCGCAGCTGCTGCCTCCCGACGAAGTGGACGTCTTTTTCAACCACCTGGATTCGCAGGGCAACCCCTACTACGCCAATCCAGCCCACGCGCGGGCGCGCGTCTCCTACAGCCCAGCTCACGGTGAGCCCAGGGCCAGTGGATGACTGGGAGCTCTGTCGCCTCGCGCCAGGCTCGGAAGGGAAGGAGGGCCAGTCTTTCTGCTTCCCGGATATGGGATCCACAGGAACTGGAACAGCGAAGAAATTGGGGCGGGAAAGGTGGAGGCAGTGGCCTCTTAGGGAGCGTCTGGGTCCCTCAGGGTTTTTGCCCATTTCCAGCTGGTTGGTAGGGTTGTCTCTAGGCTTTGTCCAGTGGGGTTTCGTCTTTGCCACTTGTCTTTGAGCTCTGGACTGACATCCCTGATTTTTGCTGGTTGTTAAATTTCTGCTTTTCTTTGGGGAGAGTGTTACTGCTGGTGGCTTTGTGAGTTGTGGTCCCGTGTATCGTGTCCTGGTTGGGCCTAGCCCTTCTGTACCGTAACCCCTCTCCTTTTTCCCTCAGCCCGCCTGACCAGCGGCCAGATGTGCCGTCCACACTTGTTGCATAGCCCTGGGTTGCCCTGGCTAGATGGGAGTAAAGCAGCCCTCTCCGCTGCTGCAGCACACCACCACAACCCCTGGACCGTGAGCCCCTTCTCCAAGACACCACTGCACCCCTCAGCTGCTGGAGGCCCTGGAGGCCCCCTCTCCGTGTACCCAGGGGCAGGGAGTGGGAGCGGGGGAGGCAATGGGGGCTCTGTGGCCTCCCTTACCCCCACTGCAGCCCACTCTGGCTCCCACATTTTTGGCTTCCCACCCACACCACCCAAGGAAGTGTCTCCTGACCCCAGCACCACTGGGGCTGCCTCCCCAGCCTCCTCTTCCGCCGTGGGTAATGCAGCCCGAGGAGAGGACAAGGATGGTGTCAAGTACCAAGTTTCACTGGCCGAGAGCATGAAGATAGAAAGCAGCAGTCCCCTGCGCCCAGGCCTAGCTGCTGTGGGTACCCAGTCTGCCACACACCACCCCATTCCCACCTACCCTTCGTATGTGCCGGCTGCCACCCATGACTACAGCAGCGGACTTTTCCATCCTGGAGGCTTCCTAGGTGGCCCTGCCTCCAGCTTCACCCCTAAGCAACGCAGCAAGGCACGCTCTTGCTCAGGTAAAAGCAGGTACTAGGGACCTAGTGGAAGTAGGGGTGGTTTGTGCTTTGCAGGGTGGTGGTTGGGTTGGGGAGATGTAAGCTGTGGTATGGGAGAGGGGTCAGTGTCAGTCTTCCAGATCTGGGGATGGGTAATGTCTCTAAGATACCCCATGAGATGTCTGAGACCCCAGACATCTTAAGTGTTCCTGGCGGCCTCCAAATTTCACTTTCCTTCTCTACTCTTTACCTTGCTCTACACTACTGGCCACTGCCAGACCAGACCACAAGAGGGATATTCCCTGTTTCCCTCCCTGAATCTTAAGTGAAAATTCCACGTGAGAGAATGCAGTATGCAGGGGAAAGCAGAGGCCATGTTTAAGTGTGTGTACATGTGTTGTGAGCATGTGTGCTTACTGTGGGTATCCTCCAAAGGCTCCAGACCCTTAAGGAATCTGGTTCTCCAGCTCAATCAGTCCAACCTTGGGATTTCGATGATTCCCAATCTCCTTGGGTGGAATTTCCCCAAAGCAGAATTCTAGGACCCATACATGCTCCCCATCTGTGTCCTTCACTTTTCCTCCCTGAAGGCTGGAGTGAGGGGATGAAACTGTAGGTGCCTCTCTGCTCCTTTGCAAGAGGAGCTGGCTTGGGCCAAGATGGATTTGTCCAAGAATCTGGCCATCGTAGAGCAGAAACTGTGGCTAGTGTGGGGGTCCTGCTGTCGATGCCTCCTTCCTAGTTCTTTTAAGCTGGGGAAAGGAAGATTTTATAAACTTATTCCTGAGTCCAGGACACACCTTTTCTTACTCATATACCATATTTTGCTGTGTATAATGCTCACTTCTTTGCTCAAATTTTTGAGGAAAAAATAAGGATGTGCATTATACATGGGTAGTACCTGAAATACCTTGTCTCTGTCCTTATGTTTTGTAATTACTTTTTACATAAAATTTCTTGCACCATAGTATGTTAAAAAATGCTAAAATTCCTTTTAATACAAAAAAACAAGCATCTAAATTTAAATACGTAAATAATTGAATTTAAAACTTAAAATGAAAGATAATTTTTTTCTGAAAGTTTGGGCCAAAAATGTGGGTGAGCATTATACATGGGAGCACATTATACACAGCAAAATACAGTATATTGACAATTTAGTTTAAACTAAATGTGGGAAAATTTCCTGGGTAACATGATGTTAGCAGCTACCCTCCTTGATTGCTGAAGCTGCTACTTGTAGCCACATTAGTCTCACCTTGGAGTCCCTGTTCCGCTCAGACCAGCTAGCTTGCCTTTAATTAGTTTTTTCTCCCAAGTTTGTTTTACATTCTGTTTGAATTCCAGATGGTCTTTTAACAAAAACAAAGCAAACAAAAAGCCAACAGCAAAAAAAGAATGGTCACTTAACCTAAAAACGAAAGGACTTTTATTTGTTTTATTTTAAAGAACAACTTCGATCTGAGTCCTGGACTGAAATGTGGGGGCTCAGCCGAAGAGGGGATTTGGGGAGAAAGAAGGACGTTACCCTTGACAGAGAGCAGAAAGACAGGGCAAAGGCTGAGGGCATAGATGTGGAGCAGAGACCTGCTAGATGGCGGATGTGGTTGGGGTGGGGGAAGATAGAAAAGAGACAAAAGAGAACTAGAAAGGGGGCTGGAGTAGTCCCTAGCCCAAGCAGGTCAAGCTGGGTGATCCTGTCACAGTCCTCCCATTGGCAAAGTTTGTTGTAAATACCCTCCCTTGGTCGCTCTTTTGGAGAAACCCTGGAGCCCTGGCCGAGCTCCTCCCTCTGTCCCTGTTTCCCTTTATTTCGAGAGAATTCTGAAGAGGGAGATCTGTCTTCAAACTGCTCTGTGAACCCCTCTCATGTGGGGGAAATCCCCTGGATCTCTCTTCCGGCCCTGGCTGGGGCTAAAAGTCACCTCCCTTGAAGCAGTCTGGCAGAAACAATCAGAGCCCGCTTGCCCACCTGACTCTCTTCTATGACTTTGTTGGTTAAACAGTCTTGGTGTCTATCCCTGTCCCCTTTCAGAAGGCCGGGAGTGTGTCAACTGTGGGGCCACAGCCACTCCTCTCTGGCGGCGAGATGGCACTGGCCATTACCTGTGCAATGCCTGCGGGCTCTACCACAAGATGAACGGGCAGAACCGGCCACTTATCAAGCCCAAACGGAGACTGGTAGGCAGTGGGTGCAGGAAGAAGGCTCATGGGAGACAACTGGGGTATTCTTACCTGGGCTGGAGCTGACAGTTGATTAAGAAATAACAACAGAACTCTTCAAATACCACTTAAAATCTTTTAACATTAAAATATCTTGGATGTCAATTGGGGTTGCCCTTCTCTCAGGCCAGATTTTTTTCAGGCCAGATTTCCTTCTCTGCAGCCCCTCAGGGACCCTCACCCTACTCTGCTCAAAGATACAGAAAGTTGAATGTCCAGAGAATGTCCAGGGAATGGGCCCAGCTTCCATTCCCTGGCTTCTGTTTAACTTAAAAAAAAAAAAAAAAAAAAAAAAAATTAGGGCCATGAAGTAATTTTCCTTGTGGCTTAGGGCAGCTCTCTCACAATCTCCTCATGCCTATTTAAATAAAACTCACCAACCACCAAAAAACCCTGCCTTTTATTATTTTTCCATGGAGACACCTATACTGTGTATTTTCATTTGAGTGATTAAAAAAAAATGCCCTTTCGGATCTCCTGTCGGAGTTTCCTATCCGGACATCTGCAGCCTGAAGATAAGGAAACTTCGCGTATCTGTTTCCGGACTCCACTAGTTTTTAGAGTCTCTCCTCGGCTCAGTCCTGCCTCTCGCTGGGCTGTTTTGAAATTTCTAATACCCTCCACTTTGCAAATAATGTGTAAAATGCTAAGAATAATAAATATATTTTTTCAGGGCAAAGTGATTTACGAGGCTTAAATCACTCGCCGCTTTGGGGGCCCCCTTTTTTTTCCCTGCAGTGAGGGCGGGGTGAGGACTCAGGTGGTGTTGGCCCCTGAGTCAGAATTCCAGCTTCAGGCTGCTTACTCACCCTCACCATTCCCCGGCTCAGAGGCTACAGTCCATAGGCTGCAGTCCCTCTGTTGCCAGGCTCCAGCCTGGGGCCGTTCCAGCCTCTGCTGGCCTCGATCTTCCACAAACCATCTTGCTGCTGGTGGTTCTCGGGTAAGTGCTCAGGGAACGCATTCTGTGACTGTGGGGGTGGCATTGGTTGTCCTGGGAGAAGAGATCTACTTTCTGGAAAAAAGACCCTCTTACCTTCTCTTACAAGCAGCTCACTCCCTTCTCCAGGAACCGGACACTCATTTCCAGACCACCTCTGTTCTGCATTCCTTGAGGAGCTGGGGGCAGTTAGAATGAGGTTTGGGATACAAAGGGCTGAATAGATAGACCAGCATTGTCCAATAAACCTACAGTGATGGAAATGTTCTAGGTCTGCATGGTCCACTATGGTAATATCCAGCCAATGTTATGACTGTTGACTCCTTGAAATGTAGCCAGTGCAATTGAAGAAACAGGATTTCTACCTTTATGAAATAGTAGTTAAAGTTAATCAAAGTAGTCACATGTGGGTTGCAGCTCAGCTTGAGCAAGACTCCCTGAACATTTTATATTCCCACCCTGGGCAGCTACATGATCCCCCTTCCCTGGCCTCAGGCATGGCACTCCCAGAAATATGGATTTTGATGGGGGTCCTGTGGGAGAAGACAGAAGCATCTCCAGACCCAGGGGCTCAAGGGGGACCAAACCAGCCTTCTAAACTAAAAAGACCTTCTCAGGGCCTCAGTTTCTGATATATAGAGTTAGATTGTTTGGCAAATCCAGGAGGTGGCTGATTTTCCTTCCAGCTCTTGCAACCCTGTTGATTGTGACATCAGGCTTCTTAGAGTTCTTTATGCTAAAGTTCTGTGTTTGTCAAGATCTTGAATTCTAAATATCCACTGCTTGGAGATGCCTGGATTTCCCATAGGGATTTGTGGTCCTTGGCTAAGTTATTGGGGGCAGGTAGGGATGGGACCCTTGTCTAGGGGCTGGTAGAAGTGGGAAGCAGAAGTCAAGCCTGCTGACGCTGTTGATCCCCTCCCAGTCAGCTGCCAGGAGGGCAGGCACCTGTTGTGCAAATTGTCAGACGACAACCACCACCTTATGGCGCAGAAACGCCAATGGGGACCCTGTCTGCAACGCCTGTGGCCTCTACTACAAGCTGCACAATGTAAGTCTGCTCACTCTACTAGCCCCACCCCTCCCCAAGGACCTCTGCTCTTTGTGCTGCCAGGCAAGAGGCCTCAGCTGCTCTCCAGCTTGGCTTGGCTTGAGAAAGGGCTCCCATAAGAGAGGGCAGGCTGACTGGAGGTATGTTCCTCACACCTGGGCCCAACCAGTATCTCTGTTTAAAATAAAAATGTGGGGATTGTGTTTTGGTTGTTTTGATGGGGGGCAGTGCCTTGCAAGGTACAGATAATCCCTGCACAGTGATAAGTACCCTTCCTGAAACTGTGGTTGGGCAGCACTACGGTGGGCATTTGATGGTGGGTTCCCCCAGCCCTGACCTGCCTCTGCTCCAAGCTGAAGCAGAGGCTGGGGATCTTGCTTTGGGAAGGGAACTAGTCTCCCTGAAGGCTTTGTGGTTGCCCCTAGGTGAATAGGCCACTGACCATGAAGAAGGAAGGGATCCAGACTCGAAACCGGAAGATGTCCAACAAGTCCAAGAAGAACAAGAAGGGGGCAGAGTGCTTTGAAGAGCTGTCCAAGTGTATGCAGGAGAAGGCCTCCCCCTTTAGTGCCGCTGCCCTGGCAGGACATATGGCACCTGTGGGCCACCTCCCACCCTTCAGCCACTCTGGACACATCTTGCCTACCCCAACTCCCATCCATCCCTCCTCCAGCCTCTCCTTTGGCCACCCCCACCCATCCAGCATGGTGACCGCCATGGGCTAGGGACAGCCCTCCATGAATGGACAGATAGATGCAGAGGTGGGTGGTCTGCAACTCAAGACTGGATGTTCCCAAGATGGGTAGACCAAAACCTTACCTATCTACCCTTCTGCAAAGACTGATGCTTCTCTTATCAGCCCAGCTTGAGCCCCTTGCTGCCTCACCTGTGGGTGCTCTGCTCAGCAGTCACCAGTCACCATGAAGATTCTCAGTGGGGCTGAGAGGTCATCCCGGCCAAGCTGCTACCCAGTTGGGGTTCCCATCATGGACAATTGTTTGGAGAGCAGAAAGGACAACTTTATGAAGAGAGAAGGTGGGGGTAGGAGACAAAGGAGACCAGTTTTAGAAGGAAGAGAGTAGGCAAAATAATTTCTTTTTGCTTTTTTCTAACAAGGACTGGGGAACTTGGTAGGTCTAAGACACCCCTGGCTCTCCCCATCTTCCTCAGCTTGGCCTTTTGTCAACTTGCCAGGGCTCTGAAGAAGGACAGGTCTGGGAGGGACTTAAGCCTGCACCTTCTCCTCAGGCTTCCCTCTCTAAAATGCTGAGCCCGAGACTGAGCCTAGCCAATCTAGAAGGGGTCATAGTCTACCAGAGGCTGAGCCAGTGCGTGCCCTGCTGATGGGCCCTGGAGGGTAGAGACAATCACAGGCAGTCCTACATGTATTCCCAGGCCAGGGCTGGGTCACAGGAAGGAAACAACATTTTCTTGAGAGGGGAAATGTCTCCCAGCATGCTCCCCTGTCTCTGAGGCTGAAACTGGTATGATCTGCATCCTTTTAACACTAGAGCCACAGCCTGCCTACTCTGCCAGGTGGACCCCTGTACATACATCCTTTTTCTGCTAGCCTCTTGAACCCCTTCCTTCCCACTATGAAACAAAAGAAAAATTATTTTTAAAAAAACTGCATAAGCTTAACTCACTGATGAGTTATTTTAATTTTAAACTCTTTTTGGGTCCAGTCAATTAAACTTTGCTACTGAAGCCTTTGTTATGGAAAGGAATAAAACCTACAAATCAAGGCTGTGGCTTTGCAATTATTTTTGGAAAAGTTTTTGGATCCCACAGCCCTAGAACGGGGAACTGGGACCAGAGGCAGGGTCTTGGCTTCTGGGGGTTGGTCTGGCAGGTGGCAAAGGGGTGTGAGTCAGAGACAGGATTGAAGAAGAGGCCATGACCCTGCTGGGGTACAGGAGACCTGGATTCTGCTCTGCTTTGCCGTGGTTGTCTGGATCCTTCCCAAGGTACAGTTGTACATAATCTTGTCTGAGCTTAGATTTTATGTGTGTTAGTGGTGGTGTTTGGTGGCTGGAGAGGGCTGTGCCCAGGAAGAGAATTGTGCTGATGTGTAGTTGACCAAGTGCAATAAAGGCTGGCGATTGCTGCCAGGGGCACTACCACCAGAAGTAACTTATTTTGTATTAGCATCCACATAAGAAGAATCAGCAGTATTTTCTGTTTTTATGTTTTATTTGGCTTGTTTTATTTGGATTAGTGAACTAAGTTATTGTTAATTATGTACAACATTTATATATTGTCTGTAAAAATTGTATGCTATCCTTATATTCCTTTAAAGTGAATACTGTTAATAATAAAATACTTTTTGTGAATGCTTCTGCCCTGTCTTATGGACTCCTGGGGTAAGACAGTCTCAAAGTGAACTGCTTCTATAGGCCGTGTTTTAGAGGGAAGGACTCCTGGAATTGGGGATGGGACCTTATCTGGCTGGGACCTGAGATCCTGATACTTCTGAATTGCTTCCATCTGAATTTTCACATTATTACCTAACTGGGGGTCCTGGTGACTGGGTGGATGCTGGAGAGGCTCAAGGAAGCTGTGGCTTCTCCAGCCTTTGGTCCACATACTGATCTTTTCTGGGGCTCTTGTAGAACCCAAGAAGGACTTACCCCATGTCCACTTCCTCTCAGGAAGTGATCAGCTTTTGTTGTTGAGCTATCTGGTCACCAATATTTCCATTCATTGACAAACCTGATCACTAATGTCTTTGGACATTGTTGTCATTAATTACTGTCCTCTCTAATCAATGATGTTGGTCACCAGAGATAGCCATTACTGATACTCAGTGATCAATGACAATGTCTATGATTCAATGACAATCACACCAGAGCTTGTGATTGTAGACACTTGATTACTAACAACTGATCACCAATACTTACCAATACTTTATCAATGCCTCTGATGGATGTTGTGTCTGATCACTGACATCCACAAAATGGAATCACCAGTGTCTCCAGTGATTATCCTTGCTCACCAGTAATATATGTGATTATAAATATCTCTTATTACCAACATCTCTGATCAGCATATCTGTTCACCAGTATTTTTATTCAATGTGTTTGTTTGCCAATACCTCTAATGACCACTGTCTATTTCCCCAGTATTTCTATCCAGCATGTCTGTGATCACCAGTGTGTTTTACCACTGAAGTTCCTGATTATGAATATGTTGATCACTCTATCACTAATGTTGTAGGCCATCAAGAAATTTGATCACCAATGTCATTGATCAGTGTTTTTCTAATCAGTGATAGTTAAGATCACTCATATGTGCCTCTAGCATCTCTGATCATACTATTTCTCATTACTAATGTCTCTCTGATGATGTATTTTGTCATTTGTCTTCAATCACCAACACCTGTAGCCAACAATGTCCCTGATCATGGAATCCTCTTACTATCAAATTTTCTGACTATCATTGTGGTCAGTAGTGACCCTGGTTACCAATACCCTTGACTGATAAATGCTGATCACCAAGCTCTTTAGTGTCCCACATCAGTGATTGTTGAATCTCTTTATCTTCCAAGTCCCTGATGACCAATATCCCTTATAACAATGATCACCAACCTCCCTGATCATTGGTATCATTGGTCACCTGTGTCTCTGATCACCAAATTCTCCAGTCATTGATGCTTTTGATCCCCAGTAGATCACATATCACCAAGATCTTTGGATGTCTCCAGTCATTAAATCTTATCACCAATAGTTCCTCTACCCTTAGTCATCAAGGACATGAGCACCAAATGTTTTCATCCTAATGCTCCTGTTGCCCACATCCTTTGTCCTTCATGTTCTTGATTAATGATTGACATAGCCAATGAACCATCATTTTGATCACCAAGATCTCTGAGCACTGCCTCTTGATCCTTCATGTATGACCACTACCCTCTCTGATCATGTTGTTTGAATGACATCATTTTCCATGACTCTACCATCTCTAATTACAAATCACTCTAGTTATACATCTCTGATCAATGACTCCTTTAAAAAAAAGATTTATTTATTTATTTATTTTTAGAGAGGGGGAAAAGAGGAGAGAGAGAAACATTAATTCAAGAGAGAAACATCAATCAGTTGTTTCTCATATGCACCCTTTATGGGGACCAAACCTGTAATCCAGGCACCTGCCCTGACTGGGGATAGAACTGGTAACCTCTTGCTCTGCGAGATGATGCCCAACAAACTGAGTTACACTGGTCAGGGCAATGACTCTTTTTGACCATAATCATCCTCAGGTCCAGTCCCTGGGTTGCTGATGACTTGTTATTTCTAATTGCCAACTTCCCTGTTTATTGACAGCCCTGATGTACAATGGTTTGGGAGGTTTTCCTTTCATTCTTCCCATCCCAGATTGCCAGTGTTGGCAGGACACCTGCTTGGGCCTGGAGAAGCACTGGTCCTGTGAAGGCCAACATGCTTTCTGTGAAGTACCAGATGCCCCAGCCTGCAGGTTAGAGATGGAAGAGCATCTCTGGCACTCTGACTCAGGGCACCTCAGCCACTGGTGTGCCACCACTACCTCACCCACATCCTTTCCCTGTGGAAGAGAAACATAAAGCATACAGGAACCCATCTAGGATGCCACACATCCTGCCCATCTGAATGTCTGTGCCCTCTCAAGCCTCCTAGAAACTTTCTTTTTGGCCCTTCCCCAGCTCAGAGCATTTTGGCCTCCTCTTCTGCCACCTGTAGTGGCAGTAAGAGCAGGGATGGTCCTGCTCTCCTGTGTCCCAGCTTATAACTATAGCACTGTGTGCATATATTATTATGCAGTCAAGTGTACACTGTACACATGCCCATTGACCACCTCCTACATATGAGGCACTGTTGTAGGTGTGGGGGCTATACCAGTGAACAAAAACAAAGCCCTTGAGGAGCTTACATTCTAAGCAAGAAGCACAATAACAACTCTACCTGGCCTCTGGCAAACTGTCCTACTTGCCTGACCTATAATCTGCAGCCCAGAGTCAAAATGTGGAGTCCAGAGCTGAGGCTATACAACTTGCATCCCTGAATTTGGAAACCACAACCCAAAACACAGAGCACAAATCTTATACCCCAAGACCATAATTTAGAGTTTGGAGCTCAGAACCCAGAACTTCCGTCCAAGAACTGAGTCTAGGGCCCAGAACCTTGATGTCAGAATCTAGATCTCAGAATGTGGAATTTAGAACTGGGGCCCTAAGTATGGATCTCCAAATCCATAACTTAAAGGTTGGAGCTCAGAACCCAGAATTCAGCATCAAGCACATGGAGCCCAGGGCTTATTGTATGGCTGAGGACATGGAGGCCAGAATCCAGAGCTCAGAGTGAGCCTAAGAGAAGCCTTCCCAGTTTCTGTATTATTCCCCAGGCTTACTGCCTTCCTTCAGCCAACCAAAATTTTTGGACCACCCAATGCCAAGCTCTGTCAAATGTGCTGACAGGCAGCCAACAAGAAACAAGCAGAGGAGTGGATTCCCTCTCTCTGGAGTGTCAGGTCCAAGACAGCAGGGACTGTGTCTGCATTGTCATTATTGTATTCCCATTGGCTTTTGCCGGCTTGTGGTAGGTGCTTTATAAATATCTGTTGAATAGATTCATTCATTTTTTTCCCACTAATGTTTATTGACCCTATTTTTTCTTGGCATTTGGGTTGAGGATAAAACATACCAAGACCTTACTCTGGTGAATCAGCTGTCTCTGGCATCTAGGAAACTCTTGAAGGGTAGGGGCTGTTTCTGACAAAGAGCTGGGGAAGGCTGTGGTGAGGGTGGTGGGATGGTATTGAATGGAGAGGGGTGACTTCCAGGAGCAAGGAAAAGACACTGGCTGGCTTTGGTGGTCCTAGGTTCAAATTTACTTTAGAGCAGTAGAACCAAACTCAGAGGCTTCTGATCCTGCAGCTTCTATTTTCTCCTCCATAAAATAATAAGCTCCTAACAATGATTTCCACTGGCCAGAGTCAGTGTGTGGTTAAACAGTTTTGATTTTGTGGCCTCAGAGCTCCCAAGCAGGGCAGGGAAGTCAAGGTTAGCAAGGCAATGGGTGTCTTTATGATTTCATGGAGCCTGGTGCCAGGGTGCTTGGGATCCGTTGGCCTTTGTTCCATCTGTCTGCACCAAAGTGGGTCTGGCTGGTCCAGGGCTTCTTCCTCCTTCCTCCTACCAAGACAATTTCAGGCCCTGTTTATTATTCCCATTTTCCATAGGAATATTCCCATTTTCGATAGGAAGAAACCAAACCCTCTTCGTAATTCTTAGAGACTAGCTCATTCTTCTTCAAAAGTCCCTGCCATCTCCTGGTGACTCACACCTAGGATTAGGATGGGGAAGCAGCTTTCCCATTCCCCAGGACCACAGAATGGACACCGATGGAATTCAAAATAGAAAAATAAATACATAATACTCATCCTCACAAGAAAGAAAGAAAGAAAGAAAGAAAGAAAGAAAGAAAGAAAGAAAGAAAGAAAGAAAGAAAGAAAGAAAGAAAGAGAAAATCAGGCAAAGTCTACACAAAGAGGTCTTTCCCAATAGAAATGTAAATTAACAACCCGTACACATTTGGACAGGCTCTCAGCCTCAGAAATGATCAAATACATGCAAATGGGACAAGGAGGTACCATTTTTTACCTTTCATCTTAGCAAAATGGAAAAGGCCAGACAGATGTGTAGAATCAGATCTAGTACAAGCTGTTGGTGGGAATGGTGATCAAAATTCCATATGCTCTCTGGCCCAGAGAGCCCTCCTCAGTTTCACCTCACAGAAACCCTAGAGTGGGGGGAAAAAGCAAAATTGCAGTTTTGGGGGGGAAACAAAGCAAATTGCAGAGCAATATATAAAGCATGACATTTTTTTTTGTTTTAAAAATGTTTGTGCGGAAATAGGAAAATATCTGGAAAGATATATACCTAATGATTAATGGCTTAGTTCCAAAAAGTGTGATAAATCACTGGTGACGAAGACAGTCTTTTTTTTTTAATCCTCACATAAGGATATATTTATTGATTGATTTCAGAGATAGAGAGAAATATCAATGTGAGAGAGAAACATCAGTTGGTTGCCTCCTGTACATGCCCCAGCTGGGGATTGAACCCAAAACCTAGGTATGTGCCTTGACCGGGAATTGAAACTGCACCATTTTGGTGCGTGGAATGATGCTCCAACCGAGCCACCTGGCTAGGGTGGTTCTTTTTTTTTTTTTTTAAATAAACTTCTGCTTTTATTTTAATGTCTTATAATTATGTGCCACCTTTGTAATTCAAATAATTAAGAATTATTAAGAAAAATCTGTTTTCTTTTCTCTGCCTTGTCCGGACTGGTTTTTCTTCCTGGGATGTTCTCCCATTCAGATCTGCCTGGGGAACTCTTCTTCATCCTTCAAAACCCTAGGCAAATATCCTAGGAGAAGCCTTATCTGAATTCTCCCTCCCTGAGCCCCTCAGGAATTTTTCAATACCTAACCAATATCACTCAGGAACAAGGCCTAGCTATGAGGCAGACAGACCTTCATCTCACTTGCTGCAAAACCTTGTGCAAATGGCTTAGCCTCTCTGAATCCTGATTCCACACCAGTAAAACAAAACCACACTTTGCAGGGTTGTGTAAGGATAATACAAGGAAGGCAAAGGGTACTCAGTCCTAGAAGAGCCCACCTTGCAAGGAGACTCTTCTAATGCAATTTCATCCCACTGTCTTCAGACTGAACCACCATGCACTTCTCAACTCCTAGAAGCCCAGGGTATTTGGGATCCAGGCAAACTGTCACCTTTCTGTATCTTCTTCCACAACATCTAAGGCTCTTAGAGTCTCTGGGAGTACCAATGGAATGCCCCTATTTATTTATTTTTTTCTTTTATTGACCCTAGAGAGAGGGGAAGGGAAGGAGAAAGAGATGGAAATATTGATGTGAGAGAGAAACTTCAGTCAGTTGCCTCTTGGGCCCCTATTGGGGACTAAATGTGAAACCCAGGCATGTGCCCTGACCAGGAATCTAACCTGCAACCTTTCAGGTTGCAGGACAACACCCAATCAACTGAGCCTCACTAGCCAGGGTGTACCTGACTATTTAGTAGGTGCTTTCAGCATTTCCCCAACAAGGCAGAGACCCCATATATGGTGCCTCCTATCTGGTTGGAGAAACTGAGGACCACTGGGGGTTGGAATGAGAAGGTCTCAGGCCCTGGGAGTGAGTAGAACAGGATCTCTCCCTACTGGCATTCAGGCTGGAGTTGGATGGGTCACTTCCCTGAAGAGGGAACTTAGCAGACTCTTTGCAGACACTTCCTTCCACTATTCCATTTGTCCCTCCCACAGAATCCCCACACTGTGGGGTTCTCTAGGGGGCCCTTTTGCTTCTTCTCCCTCCCTCCTTCTCCCCAAGGTTTGGCTGTGATTCAGATTTTCACAGCTTTGAGGGGATGCTGGAATGGGCCTCCTTTCCTTGGAATTTAAGGATGAAGGGGACTTTTGTACACACACATTAGAGCACTTGACCCCTGGCACCATCTCAGCATCATCCACTGTGCCCTCTTCTCCATCTTACATTACCCAGCTTCATCTTCACCTGCTCCATAATACCAGCCTCCTCCCTGCCCCCCCACTTCTAGCCTCAGGCTCATGCTCTGCAACCTGTCTCTTCTGCTTTAGAGATCTTTTTTTTTTTTTCATTAAAATTAAAAAAAATAAGTTTATTGGAGTAACATGGGTTAAGTGATTATGTACATTTCAAGTAAAGCACTATATCATATGTATATTAGATTGTGTTTTCATTACCCAAAATTTAGTCTCCTTCTGTCATCACATATTTGATCCCTTTCCCTGTCTCTAATCTCCCCTACCTTCCTTTTCCTCTGATAACCCCCATACTGTTATCTTTGTCAATGATTTTTTGTACGTGTTCATTTGTTTGCTTTGTTCATTTTTGTTGCTTTCTGTGTTATATCATAGGGTTCTTTCTTAATCTTTTCATTTCAATTATGAAACATTTTATATATCCAAAAATGCACCTACTAATATAACAAACAACATGGTACTATGTTGCATAACAAATAGGCAAAAACTGGACAGCTTAAAACCACACACATTTATTATTTCAGTCTCTGTGAGTCAGGAGCCCATGAAGCATAATAAATAGCTACTAGTATAACAACACCATGGTATCTGGGTCCTCACTTAGGGTCCTACAAGGGTGTAGCCCCTTATAAGCCAAGGCTGGGCTCTCCCTTAGATTTTCTTGCAGCTGTAAGATTCTTGGCAGCTTGATGGGAGTCTTAAATAATGTCCTGAACTTGGGAATAACATCCCATTGCCTTTGTCACATTCTAGAGGTTATACCAAGTCACAGGTCCCACCCACCCTTCAGTGCCTAGTTGTAGCTGAGAAGGGGAAATAGCCTTGGACCTCCCCAGCTGAAGCCAGTAGGGGTACCTTTAAAGACACTGCTCAAGCAGAGCAGGGATGTGTGTATGTGTGTTTGTGCATGTGTGTTTGTCTGCACTGGTGTGTACAAATATATGGTGACATCAGTGCCTGAGTATGAATGTGGAGGTATGGGGTGTTCTGACTACCTTGTCTAAAAGAAAACCCCATCACTCTGTAAGTCCTTTTTCTGCTTTATTTTCTCCATGGCACCTATCACTATCTGACATTATATTAAACATTCATTAGTTATCAGTTTCTTATATCTCCCCAACTAGATGTCAGCTCCATGAGGGAAAGACCCTCTCTAGTGTGTTCACTGGCATATATATCTACAACACTGGGAATGGTGCCTGGCATGCAGCACTGGTGTAGCTAAGCACTCAAGAAATGCGTGGGATGGAGAGATGGGTGGGTGGGTGGATAGATGGATGGATGGATAAATGGATGAATGAGTGGGTAAATGAGTAGTTGGGTATATGGATGAATGGATGTCTGCTGCTGTGAATGTGTGCACACAGGCCTTTACTCTGGAAGATGCTTCAGGCTTCTTTGTTCTATAATTTTTCCAGGAAGATCTAGGAGGCCCTATACGCCACAAGCTGCAGAGGCTCATGGGTATGTAAGGAAGCTCTTGGAGTTGAGTCCTTCTAGAGGCTTAGGACCAGCTGTTGGAACTAGGATCAGAGTCCTGCCCAAGGTCACTCCATGCAGGGGTGATGGGCTGAGGACTAGGGTGCTGTGAGTGAGGAGGGGAGAGTGGCTGCCCCAATAGGTTGGTTGGTGCATTTTGGAACTCATATGGGGGAGTTCCACAAATGATGCCTTCGCTCACGGAGCAAAGCCCCACTTAAGGCTAGATCTGAGCCTCCATAGACCACATGGATCTCTACCAAAAAGGGTGTTACCTGGGTTGAGATTGAGGAAATGATCCTGGAGATTCAGTGGGTAACCATCACCACTGGCTGAGATAGTTGAGCAGGAAGCATCCTGGAGGTCCTAAGGAGAGAAAGCAGATCTGAATCAGGTCTGTGCTGAGACCTGAGTTGAGGTCATTCAGTCACCTCTGGAGAAGGAGAAGGGTTGCCCTCCACTTACATCTCCCTGGCTGTCACTGAACATTACCTGTCCATTCCCCTGTTTAGTAACCCACCACTTGACCCATTTTTCATAAGCCCACCAATTTGTATGTGCATCTACCCTTGTACCTATTTTTCTGTGGAGTTTTGCATCTACCGTTCCTTCCCTCCCCTCATCTGTCAATCTATCTTTCCATCCATCTGTCCATACACCATTGTCAACATTGTCATCATTATGCTAGCATGTAAGCTGTCCTCACAGCAACCTCATTGGGTTGGAAAATACTATTACTACCCCCATTTTACAAAAGAGATGAGGAAATGGCACAGAGATCTTAAGTGACTTCACTAAGAACACACAGCTAATAAATAACAAAGCTCTCTGACAAGCCAAGCTGAGCTCTTAACCCCTTTGTCTATTCATCCATCCATGCACCCTCATAGTTGTTCATTCAGTCCCTTCACTCACCTATCACTGTCTATCCAGTGACCCCATCTATCCATTGCTGTCACCCATCCATCCTGAAGGTAATGCAATTAGAGAACCAGGGGCCCTGAGAGGAGAGAAGGCCGGAACTGTCCATCTGGCTGGGGGTAGGGGGTGGGACTGTGGAGGTGGGGAGAGCTGCCCCAGGCCGGGCAGGGTTGCATGGGACTGGAGGGAATTAGCCCAGTGACTGCCAGGATCATCTAATTAAGAATGCTAGTGATAAGCAGATAGGAATCGGGGGTAGTTAGAATCCTTTTAAAAAGCCACTCCATTAATTACAGAGACAGAGAGGGGCCTCTGGCTGCTCAGAATACCAATTTGTTGCCTAATTGGCCTCCTGTTAGCTCACCCTGGGACTGCTGTGTGGCCTTGGCTGTGTCTTGCCTTCTCTGGACCTCCCTGTGAACATGGTCAGGCTCTGCCTGAGATTACCTGGTCACTCCTCTCTTCCCAGGTCCTAGCTCAGGAAGCTGGCTTCAGGGACATCAGAAATCAGAGGCCAGAGAGGTTAGGCTGGTTCCCCAGAGGGGAGGGAAGCCTGGAAGGGAAAAGTTTTACCACCCCATTTGCAAATGAGGACCTCGAGGCTCAGAGAAGTGAAGTGACCTCTCATCCTATGAGACAAGAGTCTGGGGAATCTGCTCATCCCTACTCGTTTATCTTTTGAAAGGGGAAATCCCCTCTACATGCTGCTACCAGGTTTCATACCTTCCTTTATGGGGAGCTTGCTCTACACCACCCCTGGGAAACTGGGAAGGCTTTCCATTTTCAGGGCACCTTCAGCAGTGAAGGGCTGTGCCCTGGGACAGCTCTGACCCAGGGGGTATGATGGGGTCTCCAGAACTGTCTCCATCCCAGCTGCCTCATACAGTTTCACCCTAGGATGAGGCCTCAGGCTGAGCATAGGACTTGGGCATGGAGTGGGGCAGGGACCCTGCTGAAGGACTCTGAAACAGCAGGGGCCAGAAAATTCCTTCTTAGGAGGACAATGGAGGAGCACCAGAGTCTCAGGGAAGGAGGAGAGGGGAGCCTGGGCAGGGGGAAGCATCTGAAGGATTCTTGGACATCTCATCATTCTAGGTTCCTTGTCCATTAACATTGCTGTAGCCACCCCTATATACACTGTCCCAATTATACTGTTATGACACCTTCAGGCTTCACTTGTAGCAATACTGTTGTCATCAACCCCCTTAACAATAGCATATCACCCCATCACCACCACCATAAACACACCATCATCCCTACCACCATCACTATATCCATCACTATTGCTTTGACCTCAGTTGGTATCACCATCACATCACTCATACTACTATTATCACATTATCACTCCCATCATCTCCTCCCGTCCTGCCTCTGGCATCACCTCCATTACCTCAACAAGTATCACCATTACTATGACCATCATTATGACCATCATTACCATTACTATCACTAGCATTACCTCCATCACTATAATTACTATCATCTTCTATCACTATTGCAACTATCCCATCTCTGATAGAACACCATTATTACCACCATCTCTACCATCATCTTCACTGTTTCTACTACCTGCTTCACTACTATCACCACCATTACCATGTCTACCTCAAATAGTATCCACATTACCACTGACCACCAATTCACCCATCACTGTAATCACTAGTACCACCAGCATCAACACCTCACTGTCATCACCACCACCTTCATCTCAACCAATATCACCATTAACATGACCATCATTACCACCGTTACTATTACTAGTAATTACTATAACTAGTAACTACTATTACTATTACCACACATTACTATTATCACTGCCATTTCCACCTCAACCAATATCACTATTACTACCACCTTCCTCATTACTACCATCTTCATCTCTCTTATCACTACCATCATTACTATATCTACCTCAGCCAGAGTTACCATTACCTCTAGCTGTACCATGACCACTGTCATCACCTCCACCACCTCCAACACACCTCTGACTTCACATCGTCACTACCTGCATTATTACCATTATCACCATTATGACTATGTAACAGGTATGAAGACATTTAATAGTTTCCACAACCATTGGACAACCTGGAGGAGTAAAGATCAGGGAAGCAAATCATTGCTGATGGTCTCAGTCTGCAGTTCTAAGGTGAGTAGATCTCAACAGCTCACCAGGAAGCTAGAAATCTTATGATATTCTGGGAAACTACCCCTGAACATTTGAACCTCAGCTCCGAAGCAGAGGATTCTTAGCAGATTGTCCAGAAAATGCTGTGAAACTCTGGGTTGTCATCTGCCTGCAATTTCTTTTACTCTTCCACTTTCCAAATCTTATCAATTGGCTGACTCTAACCTGAAACAATATGGGTAAGGAGATTCCAGAAAATCTTCCAGAATTCTCTACTATGCAGAGAAGATTATAGAAGAGGATGGTGGTAGTGCTGAGTTAGCAACAGAAAATATAGAACACCACACCTCCAATATCATTACCCTCACTATTAGCACTATGGCTATAGCAGTCATTCTCACCAATATATCATTCCCACCACTTTAAGCAACCCCACCATTTTCCATTGCTATCATAGTTACTGCCACCTAACCATTACCACACATCAGCACATAGACTTCCATAACCAGCAGTACCACCACGATTTATACCAGGGCCATTATTACCATTGCTCATGTCACTCCCATTATAACCTGTAGCATACTGCAATATTGATTACTCCCTCTCCTCTCTAAGAGTATTGTGCCTCTCTAGCTGTTGCTTGAGATATGTAGAACCTTCCTAAAGGAGTGCCAATCCCCACTCCTTTGACAGCGGCTTTGACCATGTGTCATGAGCAAGAGTGGCCAGCATCACATCCCAAAAGAAGTTTTAAGATGTATCCCAAGTTTCTATCAGCTCTTACTTGTACCCTCTGCCATGAAGATAGTATGTTTCATATTACAGCCACTTCCTCAGCCCAGAATCCAGAATGAGAAGACATGTGAGTGGAGCCCCAGCAGCTGACCCATGGGTGCTGACAAATAAAGTGGATAAGAACTAAATGTCTTTCATAAGACCCTGAATGTGTGGGTTGTTACTGTAGAAAAGCTGTATAACATGCAACTACTACTACCTCACTACCTTCATCACCACGATTATCTACCTACTTTACCAACCTCAGGATCACCATCACCACTACCAACCTCACCAACAACTCTGCTAGTAGCCACTTCCATCACATTTCCATCATCATTATCAACAAAACCTCTATCACCACTGGTTTCACAATTACCATGCCTTCCACTGTTACCATAAACCAACACTACCACCTTCATTGTAAGTTACTGTCTCCACCAACATCCTTGGTCACTAGTGTCACCATCACCTCCACTAGCACCACTTTTGCCATTTTCAACTCCATTATCACTACCGCAATTACTGTCCTGCCATCACCACTACCTTCACATCAATACTGCTACCCTAAGTACTTCTACTATCTTAAAGATACTTATCTGTCACCATGCATACCCCACTTTGTCACTGTCCCCAGTCACCATAGTCAACAACATCACCACTCTCAATGTTATTGTCATAGAGAATTGTGTAGGGTAGGTATTTTTCCCCAGCTCTAGTGAACAGGCCTGCCAAGAACAGGTTCTAACTACAGTGGCAGAAATATAGTTTACAAAAATACAGAAATATTTTTATCTGTAGTTACACCCAGTGGAGTTATTCTGTCATTCATTTCCTCTAATAACTGACATGAGTTATGTGTGTCAGCCAGTGTGGGTGGTTAGATGTGGGGCACAGAGAGCAAGTCCTGCTTTTGTAAGGTATGAAGGGGTGACAGCATTTATCTCTAGGTTGAGTTTGCAAAGTGTTTCCAGATTCTGCTTTCATTCCTCCTGGCAGCTAAAATTGGTGAGCACATGCTGTCCCCTGATAGGTGCCAGGAACCTAGCACCAATGAGTACTGAAGGAAAAGAGAATGACAGAGAATAGTGAAGAGGGATGAAGACCAGAAATAGCCCTGACCAGTGTAGCTTAGTTGGTTGAGTGTTGTCCAGCACTGTGAAAGGTTACCAGTTTGATTCCCAGTCAGGGCACATGCCTGGGTTGCAGGTTCAGTCTCTGGTCAGGGTGCATACGAGAAGCAACTGATCAGTGTTTCTCTCTCATGTTGATGTTTCTCTCCCTCTCCTTATCCCTCCCTTCCCCTCTCTCTAAAAATAAATAAGTAAAATCTTAAACTAGAGACAGAAAGAAGAGAGAGAAGGGAAGGCAGGAGGGAGGGACAAAGGAAGGGAGAGAAAGAAGAGAAATGATATTTCAGTTAAGACTCAGTGATCCAAGCAGCTAAGTTCCTCACTGCAGTGGTTGGCAGTTTAGAATGTCCATCTTCACTGGAGGTGAAGGTAGGAGTAGATGCTAATCAGTAGTGTTAATTACTATTTCTAAAAATGTTCCAACATCAGAATAAGAATTTAAAAAATGTAAATGCATAGGAACAATTGTTACCTTATTTATCTTATTAGTTTCCTGCGGCTACCAAAACAAATTATCACAAACTAGATGGCTTAAAACAACAAAAATTTGTTCTCTTACAGTTTTGGAGGTTAGAATTTCCAAATGAAGGGGTCCTCAGTGTTGCAGTCCTTCCAGAGTCTTTGAGGGAGGATCCTTCATTGTTCCTTCCAGCTTCTGGTGACTGTGGCTTTCCTTGCACTGCATCACTCCAGTTTCTGTCCCTATCATCATATTGTCTTCTTTCAGTGAGTCTCTTTGTGAATCTCTTATAAGGGTATTTGTCATTGACTTTAGAACCAACTCAGATAATCAAAAATGATCACATCTTGAGATCCTTAATTTAATTACATCTGCAAAGATCCTTTTGCAAATAAGGTCACATTCAGACTCTGGCCATTATGACAAGGGCATATCTTTTTTGGGAGGGGACCACTATTCAAAGTCTATACTCGCTAATCTATACTTATTTTCAATCCCTATTTTTCTTTCCAGCATTGAGTGAAAAGTTTCTTTAAATTTGCTGTCCACTACAGTCTCAGACAACCCTGGGTTTGTATTTCCCTGTCTCTTCACTGACTTGTGTGACTTTGAATACATTGCTACATGTCTCTGAGCTTCATTCATTCAAGCTTTGAACTTCAGGGTTGAACTGACTGCTAGGCTCTGTCCTAGATGCTGACAAACATCCCTACTTTTGAGAGGTTTTCCTCTGTGGATCTGATGAGGTAATGGGGCACAAGAAGAATGAACCCTTGCCCCCATCCTGCCTGAACCCCCACCTAGGGCCCCCTCACTCCAAACTAACAACCCAGCCATTGGACATATCCCAAGAAGCCCTCACTCCCCTTGGCCACTATCACTGACCTTCATTGCCCACATGGGCCTGGATCCCAAAGCTGACCCCAGGGCTCAGCCAATAACCCCATCATTACCCAGCTCTGAGTCTCAATCCACTATGGTGGCCAGCCTTGTTCACAGGGGTGGACCGATGTGTGGGGTATTGCTAAGTCCAGACCTGGGGGTGGATTTGCCCCACCCAGGGGTGATGTCATAAAGAGCCTGGCCTCAGCTCTGCAGGGGAACCAGCCACTGCCTGGCCTCACAGCATCAGTGTCTCTCCCCTCCCCCCACCTCTTTCAGTGGAGGTGTTCCTGAAAGCTGGTACTATGAAAAGGTAAACTCGCTGGGCAAAGCCACGCCCAGAGACAGCATAGTCCAACAAGATCCCTGCTCAGAGACCCACACCAGCTGCTGTCTCCTCTACACCCACCCCAGTCATCTGGTCTTTGGTGCCCACTTCACCTTCTCCTTCACCTCTGCCTCTACTCCCTGCTGGGCATGGCTAACTATTACGAAGTGCTGGGGGTACAGTCGAGCGCCTCCTCAGAGGACATCAAGAAGGCCTACCGCAAGCTGGCCTTGCGCTGGCACCCTGACAAGAACCCTGACAACAAGGAAGAAGCTGAGAAGAAGTTCAAGCAGGTGTCTGAGGCCTATGAGGTCCTGTCTGACTCCCGGAAGCGCTCTGTCTATGACCGAGCAGGCTGTGACAGCTGGGTAGCTGGTGGTGGGGCCAGGACCCCTTACAACAGCCCCTTTGACACTGGCTACACCTTCCGAAATCCTGAGGACATCTTCCGCGAGTTTTTCGGTGGCCTGGACCCCTTCTCCTTTGACTTTTGGGTTACCCCCTTCAACAGTGACCGTGCTAGTCAGGGCCATGGTCTGAGGGGTGCCTTGTCTGCTGGCTTTGGTGAGTTCCCAGCTTTCATGGAGGCCTTCTCAGCTTTCGACACATTGGGTTGGGGTGGGAGTGCTAGCCGTACCACCTTCTCATCCACTTCCTTTGGGGGCTCTGGCTCTGGCAGTTTGGGGTTCAAGTCAGTGATGTCATCCACTGAGATGGTTAATGGACACAAGGTCACCACCAAGCGCATCATGGAAAACGGGCAAGAACGTGTGGAAGTGGAGGAGGATGGGCAACTCAAGTCATTGACCATCAATGGCAAGGAGCAGCTCAAACGGATGAACAACAAGTAATTGTGGCCACCCAGGCCCTGCACCTGCCACCTGGCTGCAACCGCAGGCTTATGGTTAATAAACATGCCAAGTGAGTTCATGGAAACAGCTAGCCAGGCTTCGGGGGTAGAAGGTGTCTAAGTGTACTAGCACAGTGCTGGCACTGGCACAAGTGGATGTGCAGAGGAGCCTGTGCCTCTAGGCCTGTGGGTACCACCTCCCAAATCTGGTGTGCTGGGAGAAGGTGCAGGAGTGTTTCTACAGGTGATTTATGATATCTCATCTGTATTGTCTGGGTTGATAAATGCTATGACCATCAATCCATCTCTGTCCAACCCTGTGCCTCCATACCCACTATAAACTCTAGTGTGGCCTCGTCATCCCCACAGGGCTTTGGGTCCAACTTCCAGCCCCTGATCCCTGCAACGATTCTTGTGTGGTCATTGTGCCAAAGTCCACATTGCATCATGTTACCTACCTTGCTTTAAACCTTCACTGGCACTCTCTGCTCTAAGCAAAAGACCTCAGGCCTCATCCTCATCATGAGGCCCTGGTGACTGGGCTTTGCCCACATTCCTGGTCTCACCTCCCACCAACCCTCACTCTCTGAGCTGCACCCATACTGTCCTTCCCTCTGTTCCTTCATTGCACTAAATGCCTGAGAGTCTCAGGACCTTCACACATGCTGCTCTCCCAAGTGAACGTATACTCATCTTCAGGCCTTTGCTCAAACATCACTTCTTTGAGTTCTTCCCTGACACCCTATTCTGAATTAGCTCCCCACCTGCCTGCTCTACTTTCTTATCGTCCCTCACCTCTTTTTCCATGGTCCTTATGTTTTCATCTGTGTGACTATTTGGAAGATATGTGTATCTCAACCACTCTGAGGTCCAAGGGGGCAAGGCCTGCACCAGCCTTGTCCAGAATTTAGAGTGATGCCTGGCACAAGGGGGCAGGGCCCATATTTGTTAGAAGAATGAATATTTCTGGGTGTTGGTGGTGGGGGTACGGTGTGTAGGAGCATGTGGTATGTGCGGTGTGGTATATGTGTGATGTGTGTGTGGTGTATACATGTGTATATTGTGTGTGATGTATGTAGGGGTAATATATTGATGTGTGTGGTGTTTGTGATGTGGCATGAGGATGTGTGGTGTGTGTAAATGTGATATGTGAGTCAGTGTGGTGTGTGGGAGGGTGTGGTATGTATGTCATGAAATTTATGTGATGTGGTATGTGTTATGGTATGTATAGGGGGTGTGATGTGTGTGGGGTTGTGGTGTGTGTGTGGTGTGGTGTGTGTGATGTGTGTGTGGGCATATGTGTGTGAGTATTGGGTGCCAGGGGTTGTGTGGTGATTCTGGGCAGGCCAATAAAGGGAGGAATTGGGTGGTGGGGCAGGAGATGAGAGACAGGAGGTGGGCCTGCTCAGTGAGTTCCAGAGACAGTTGAGGTGGAGGCTCCTGACTGCCTCTGTGGTGCTCCTTACTTGGACCTGAGGGTTGTCAGCCTTCAGAGTTAGGGCAGGCTCTAGACATAGCATTCTAGCAGTGGGCAATGTCAGCTGAGGCAGGGTGGGCATCCTTTGAGCAGTTTTGTTGGCTGTAGGCTGGGAGCAGTGAGAGAGGAAGTTTGCTGGTACATGGGCCACTGTGGGCAGACAGAATGGTGGACACATGTGAGAATTACTAGCAGGAATTCTGAGTACTGGGACCCTATTGTATGATTTCTCAAAAGATACTCAAGTGACCCTATGTGGGTAGGCAGTACTGTGTCATATGCATGGACACTATGCACACATTTCTGTGTATTTGCAGCATGGAGAAATAGAAAACAGTTTGATTATAGTCTACAGCCCCAGGAAGCCATCAACTTCTCAAAAACAGGAGCTCTATTTTACTCACTGCTATTCCCTAACATCTAGCTCAGGGTGCTATATAAACGTGTTGTGTGGACATGTTTGTATTCATTTTCTATGAGCTGGGGTGAAGTCTCTACACCTGGCCCACAGGGCTCCATTCTCTGCACTGTACTCTCAATATTGGTACCTAAGATTTGAAGGAGCTACAAAAGGCACAGGCCTCACATTCTCTGATAATACTCAGCTGGAAGGGAGCAGATCCGAGAGCAGTTGCCCAGTTAGAAATAAGAAGATGCCCAACCCTGAAAACTGGAGTAAATAATTCTGCTTTAAAGAGAAGAAGGAAGTTAGGCTGAAAAATCTGGCTAGGTCAGCAGTGGGTGGGTCCCAACCTTTATGTGACCAGAAGGTGTTAATGAAAAAGTACCTGGGAAGTCTTATGTGACCTCAGAAAAGGGAGGGCTCTCTAGAACTTCCGATCCCACTTTGTGCTCAGATTCAGGTGCTGTCCTGGTAGAGGGGTAGGGGCAGCATAAGGTGGATCTAGAGGTGGTGGGTAAGGTGGGGAAAAGGTTGCAGACTCCATCCTCTCAGGAGCTGGGGAGACTCAGCTTGGAGAAAGGCAGCCTTGTGGACTCCAGTTGCTGTCCCCCTCTGCAGGCTATTTTAGACCAGGAGACCAGATGAGTCTAAGGCGCAGAGATCAGATCTAGAACTCACTACGGGGGGGGGGGGGTAGGTATCAGAAGGTGTAGCCCCTGTGGAAGCAGAGCTTTCTCCAAGTCAGAGCAAGGCGGATTCCCTAAGGGGAAATGAAATATTATGGGAGGGGTGCTGGTGCTGAAGAAGGGGAAACTGTGTTCTGATTATCTGCGGACCCACTGAGTATCAGTCTTTTAAAAATATGAACTTTAAATACATTTTATGTTGAAATAATCTCAAACTCAAAGATGTATCAGGCACTTTTAATCGAATGCAATTCAAGAAATATGTATTGAGCCCTAGAGATGCAGCAATGGGCAAAGCTGTTAGATTCTTACCTTGTGGAGCTGACTCTCTTTTCGGGGAGAAGATAACAAGCAGGTATGTAGACTACTGTTCCCTATAGTAATGAATGTGAGAGAGGGAGGCTGATGGAGAAGGATGGGGTCAAATGATGGGCAGGGGTCAAATGATGGGCAGGGAAGGATGGGGTCAAATGATAAATGCCCCCTCTCTGAGGAGGTGGCATTTATCAGAAACTAGAATGAAAGTGATACCATGGACCATGCATCCATGGGGGGGGGGGGGGGAGAAGCAGTCTGGGGAGAGTGAACAGCAAGAGCAAAGACCCTGAGGGAGAAACAGGCCTGTCTGTTTGGAGGGAAAGAAAAAAAGGCCAGTGAAGTGAATACATACAGTTTTATTTAAAGTTCACAACTCTCCCAGACTGTGGTCATTGACCCATGTAACACAACAGGAAACCGAGGCTTGGAGAGGAGTTCCTTGGGGATTGGAGTCAGAAAAGGAGGTGACTCCAGGTTTCAGGGTTTAAGGCTGATTAGTGACAGGGTCTATGTCACTAATTAGTTTCCCAGGCTGGAAAGAGAGGAGTGTAGGCATGACAAGGAAAAGTGCTAGGAGTGCCACTGGGCTAGGACCTAATCAGATTTTGCTAAGTTATGCATCTCAGCTCCTAGCCTAGTGCCTGACATATATTAGGTATTCAATAAGTAACATGAAGTGAAAGAAGATGGAAACAGACTGTTCCAGGGAATGGCAAGTATGCTCAGAGAATAACCTCTGGAGCTCATGATGGGAGAAGATGCTAGGAGGCCTTGAAACAGGGGAGGGTGGATCCTGAACGCAGACACACCTGGGGAGGAACTCCTCCCCCTTTCTAGTAGAGCTGGGATGAGGAACACCCATGGTGGGAGAGCTGAGAGCCCAGAGGTGTGCCTCAGTGATAGTTCTTCCAGAGGAGCTTGTTAAAGGCTTTTTCTAGAAAGCCAAGGGGCATCACCCCACAATCTTTTGGGGTTGCAAAGCCCCTTGGGTGCTACAAGTACCTTGTCCAGGAGGATATAGTAGATAACCTAGATGTTCAGCTACACTTCTAGCCTCAGTCCAGGCTCTGGCTGGGTCTCACCTTCAGGAGCCCCTGAGACAGGCTGGCAGCTGGAGGTTCCCTAACCACATTATACAAGGGGCAGAAGAGCCCCAAGATGCAAAAATGGCTGAACCCCACCTTCCAGTCCTGCAGGGACTAACTTCATCAAAACCCCCACTACAGCATTAACCACCTGACCTTTGCCCCTGTCGACATGCTAATTTCACCTCTGGCCAGCCAAGGTTTTTATCAAGTGGGTCTGCTTAGCTCTGACAGCTACTGGGAAAATCCAGTTACAGCTCAGCAGCCCAGGTGTTTGCATGTTCCTGGGGTTGGGTGCACAAGAGAGATTTGGGTGCTCATAAGGCATTGGTGTTCTTGAACACCCTAAGGTCTTCAGGGCCAGAGCTCATTCTCTGTGCTGCCTTACTTTCACCAAGCCTCATACCTGAAGCTAGGACCTTCCCTCTCCAGCACAGATCATCAGGGTATTCCCCTGCTTCAACTCCTCTTGTGACTACTGAACATGGCAGCTGATGTACCTGGCTGGCTAAGCATCTGAAATGTCCTCAACTACCTCGCTAAATCCTTGTCTCAACACTTAGCCCATTTGACAGATGGAGAAACTGAAGCCTAGACAGGCTGAGCAGCAACTATAGCTGCACACCCAAAAGTCCAATTCCCTACCTAGCATTCAAGGCCTCCAATGCCTTTCCAGGCACTGCCTGCTCCAGGACCTTTCAGTGTCCACATCATCTTGTGCATACTCTTCCCTTCACCTGGGTCACCCTTCTCATCTCTTTTTGGCCTGTTAAATTTATTTTTTGAGGACTTACTCCATATCACCTCCATGGGAAAGCCCCACCAAACTGCACCAGAGCAGGCCATTCTGGCCACAGGAACTTGACCAGGAATCCCTTATGGGTCTGACTGTGTATAGGGTGTTGGGACTGCAGCAGTGAGGAGTCCTGGTGGCCCTCCATAGGGTCCCCACAACCCAGCACTCATACCCTGGCTTGGAACCTGCTGATCAGGTCCAATGTAGTCATGCTTCACACAAAGGAAGGCCCTGAGCATGGGGGTTATGTTGTTGCCCCTCTAGTGGCCCAGCCCTAGCCCCAGCATGGATCCTACCATAAGCGGACTCTTTGTCACTGCACCAGACTCATCACTGGCCTCCCTGATTGCTCCTTTCCCCTCTTATACCTTTTCTCATCCTAGCAGCCAGAAGGATCTTGTAAAAACTTAAGAGTTTTGCAAGACACTCAAAGTAAAAGCCAAAGTCTCCATAGTGGCTCACAAGGCCCTGTGTCATCTGGCCCCCATGACCTCCCTGGTGTCCCCATTGTCCACACTGCTCCAGCCTTAGCATCCTCTTCACTGCCCTGCAAATACACTTGGCATATCCTGCTTCTTCCCAGGATCTTCACATACCCCTTCCTCCCCAGTCTCCCTTCAGGTCTTTGCTCATCTTCCTGCTGTCTTCCTCACTTTCTGTTCTTCAGCCCCTTCCCCACCTCCTCTTGTTTTGGGACTTTAGCACACACTGACCCCACTGCCTAAAACACCTATCCCTGTCAGATCCAGCCAACTAACTCCTACCAAGTTCATTTTGCCTCAGATGCCCCTTTGCCAGGGAGGCCTCAGACCTCCTCCACCTACCACTCCTGGATTCCCACATCCTGACATCATCCCTGGATGTCTAAAGGGATCCAAATCCTATGAAAGGGAGTGATCTGCCCATTGATGAGTGGACAAGATGGCATCCCAGTGTGTTCTTCTGGCACTAGGATTCAAGATACTGGGGCATTTTACAAGTGAGGGCACCAAAGCCTTGGAGAGAAGGGGTGCATCTCAGTTCACAGAGAGGTAGGGAGCCAGGTCTGCACCTCTCTACTATGAGAGGCCTGAGACCTGGCCAGGCAGTGTTACCCACATTGTGGGTTTTTCCACCAGGGTTTGGTTTCTTTGTGAACTGGGCATACAGTGGTGATGTTCTCAGCCATACTGAGCACACATGAGGTGCTTTGCTTATACACAATCCCAGAGACTTGCACTGGCCCCAAAACAAAGGGATGGCTATTTGCTCCCATTTCACAGATGGGGAAACTGAGGGTCCAAGGGTTAGAGACTTGGTCAAGATTACAGCCACAATGAAAGCTGGTTCTGCCCTCTTCATCTTTTCTGCTTGCATTCAAGGGCTGGGGCGGTGTAGGTGGGGCTCAGGCATCCTCCTGCCTGCCCTCCCTCACTCTGGCCAGTCAATGTTATGATGTTATCACAGCTGATTTAATTTCAAAGACGGATTGAGCTGTGGTGGGTGGGGGAGCAGTTACTTGAAACCATCTGCCCTGTTGTCATGGGGATGGGCTCCCAGCAATTGTTCAGGGGCTGAATCCAGATAAGGGCTTGGAGGGGGCTGGAGAGGACTGCATGAACAGGGTGGGGATGGGTGGGACAATGGGGGAGCAGGGAAAGTCAAGGAAGGAAAGAAAGACTCAGAAAAGGAGGTAAGGGCACAGAGACACAAGGGCACAGAGATGAGGGCCCAGGGAGGCAGGGCAAATGTGCCCAAATGAAGAGACTTGGAGAAACGGAAAAACACTTGGACATTGCTATGGAATGGGTGCCAATCACAGTCTCAGAGCAAATTTGGTGGGTGCAACAAAGGATGAGAGGGATGCCTTGCCTGCCCACTGCTCTCTTGGCCACAGGCCCCCACACTAACTCCAGACCCCATGCTAAGCCATGGCTTCTCACAGCAGCCTTCCTACTGGGACAGGTCTTGGGGGTAACATTCAGACCTCATCTGGCTCTTCTGCCACAATAGGATCCCAGATCCTAGTGTTTCTCCCTGGGTCCCAAGCTCAGCTCAGAGTTGGGACAATAACTGTTTCTGCCAAACAGCTGCCAGCACCCTTGATCTGGTTTTTAGGACAATCACATCATCAAAACTTGCCAAGATAACGGCCTCATCTTGCAGAGAAAGGGGAGGGGCTGAGAACCTACATTGTGTTTTGTCTACCAAACATCATCCATGCCTCCAGATAGCCCTTCCCATTTTACAGGACAGGAACTTGGAAAAAGAACCCCTACTATAACATATTTATCCACCACCTCTTGTGTGCCAGGGCTTCAAAGGTACTGGGACAGTATATAGGGGCTTTGTTCTGTCAGACCCCACCACCCATGCCCCACCTTCCCCAAGCTCAGGGCCTGGCTCACCTAAGCCCTATCTTCAAGATGCCCTGGTCCTGCTCTCACAGAGAAAGCCCTAGCACATCCCACAGTTGGCCTGTGAGTCTTTGCAGATGCTCTCCTGTCCCAGCCAGATGGGGGAAGGGAGCACCAATTCAGCAATTTTAAGACAGCTGTTTCTGATGGCGTACCACAACTCCCGATCCCCAGTCAGCCACCTGTATGGGCCCCATGATTGTCCTCCCTATGCCAGCTGCCATTGTCTGGTCCTATCTCTGCATCAGGCCAAAAGTAGTGTGTGCTGACACTGCTGTCCAGTGCCCAGCTCAGAAGGTGGTACACATTGGGGCTTTAGGAATGCTGACGTATCCACTTTTATGTCAGCAGCAGCAGGCTCAGACTTCAGATCTGGACACCCACTGTATGCTGGATGCCTTCAGCCTCCCTTAGCCATCTCACAATGACCCAGAGAGCTCCCACTGTGGACCTCTGCCCCAGCCTCCTCCCTGGGTTCCAGGCTACCAGCACCAACCTGCCTGCAGTGGCCCACTACTGAAAACTTGAGTGCTCCTCTGACTTTGTAACTCCCCTGCTCCAGCCCTTAGAAAAAACTGAGAAACTTTCCTTCTAGATATATAGTCATTCATTACTACATTTGTATTACTAGTAGTACAAAGTCCAAACTTCCCAAAGCAGCTGACAGGATACTATTAAAATCCCTTTTGAATTCAAACAAATTGGACTACTATGCCTTCAGGTGGAAACCTCCAAACTACTCTCAAAGACCCAGGGCAAAGGTCCAATACTCACCAAGACCCTAGGCTCCCAGCCTCATCCTTCACTATCTCCCACCTTCCTCTTTTATTTTGCAATGGGTGATTAATGGATTGTGGTAAAATATACATAACAATAACACATATGTAAAATACATATAAAAGGACAGCGATGGAAGAACTAAGAAAGATCACCAAGAGCAAAGATGTGTCATTAGAGACCAGGGATAAGATCATCCATGCCCTAGTATTCCTAATTATTATGTATGAATGCAAAAGTTGGATAGTGAAGAAGGCTGGTGGGAAAAAATGGATTCACTCAAAATATGGAGGAGAGCTCTATAGATACCCTGGACCTCCAGAAAGATGAACAAATGGGTCCTAGAACAAATCAAACCAGAAATATCACTGAAGGCAAAAATAACAAAACTGAAGCTGTTCACTTCAGCCATATCATTCTAATTTCTGCTTATATGAATTTGACTCCTCTAGGGACCTCATATAAGTGGGATTATATAGTGTTTGTCCTTCTGTTAGGCTTCTATTTATTGCTTGGACTTGTCCTGCTCTTTCTAGACTTAAGTGGGCGGGCATTTTCACCCAGGGGGTGGCACAATAGTGGGTGATTGCAGGCAAAATTGACCCCACCCAGAAGAGGAAGGGAGTGAGAAGCAATATTTGGCAACAGCCTTGAAGACTTCTAGTGCCCTTTATGTACAAGGCAATTCTATTTACAAGTTTGTGAGAATTTGAAATTTGCTTTTCAGCTTGTGCTTATTAAATAAATTAAAAATGTATAGAAGAATATAAAATAAAAATACCCTCATAGACACATCCAATTCTTGGCTCCCTAGATATTTTGCTGGTGGAGGTTTGCAATGTATCCTGGGTAACATTTTAGAAAACTTTACTGTGCGTGTGTATATTTTTCCTTTTTAACCAAAATGAGCACCATTCCACATATGCCATAATGCCTCTTGCTTTATCCACATAGCAGTATATTGTGGACAGTTGCTGCCCTCCATGTAACCCCATCTCATAGAAGGGGAAGATGATGCTTCTTGGGGGAAGAGTTATTCAAGCTCACCAGACAGGAAGTAGATGGGTGGGGCCAGATCCCAGGTCACAGGACAACCAGCCTCCTGCTGTCTCCAACCAGGTCTTTTCTCCTAGAAACAGATGCCCATCTGTCCCAGGGGTCTGATGGGAGTTGAGGCCTCAGCTTCATTCCTGTTGGGCTATTTTTGTTACTAAGTCTGCCAGAACTCAAGTAGATAGTGTGGAGATTCCCCCCCCCCTCCCTGTTATAGGGTTGTGGGGGGGCAAGGTATACAGATATCCAGCCTCAGGTGAGAAACATACCAGGTTCTGGTAGGAGGGATGAGGTTTAGAGTCAGACAGATGCGGGTCTAGTCAATGGGCAAGTCACCTCACCCTTCTGAGCCTCAGTTTCCTTTTATGCCAAATAACACATTTCTATCCACTACATTTCTGCCCCTCACACCAGTGCTGGGGATGGTAGCACATAACAAGTAATGACATGTAGGCAATGCCTCCCATACTCATTTGCCCCCTTTCCCCATCAGTGTCCAAGTGTTTGGGATGAGGGTGAGGGCAGCAGGCTTGCTCCCTGCTACTTCACAGACCACCCTTCCCAGACTCTTCCAGCCTTTGCTCACACTGCTGCTCACTTCTAGACCATCTTTTATTTTGCAATTCAGAGCCTTCACTTCCTTTAGGATTTCTTGGGGGAAGGAGCCTATATTTGTTTCCTATTGCTGCTATAACAAATTACCACAAAGTCAGTGGCTTAAAACAACACACATTTATTCTCTTACAATCTTGGAAGCCAGAATTACACAATGGGTCTTACTGGGCTAGAATCAAGGTGTTGGCAGAGCTGTGTTCCTTCTGGAGACACTGGGGGAGAATCTGTCTTTGTGCCCTAGAGACTTCCTACAATCCTTCATTAGTGGCTTCATCCTTCATCTTCAGAGCCAGCAGTGTAACATCTCCAACGCCTCTAACTCTTACCCTTCTGCTTTCCTCTTATAGAGACCCATTGTATCTCTGCTTTCCCCTTGTGATTATATTGGGCTTTACTGTATAATTCAGGATGATCTCTCCATCTCACACCCTTAACTTAATTACATCTGCAGAGTTCCTTTTGCCATCTTAAGGTAACATACCTGTTTTGGGGATTAGGAAGTGAATGTCTTTGGGGGCCATTATTCAGCCCACTACAAGGCTTTTATTCTTTTTTTTTTTTAAAGATGTTATTTATTTTTACAGAGAGGGGAAGGGAGAGAGAAAGAGAGGGAGAGAAATATCTATGTGTGAGAGAAACATCAATCAGCTGCCTCTCAAATGTCGCCAACTGGGGACCCAGCATGCAACCCAGGCATATGCCCTGACTGGGAATTGAACTGGTGACCCTTTGACTTGCAGGGCAATGTCCAACCCACTGAGCCACACCAGTGAGGGCCCATCACAGGGCTTTTAGAGAGAATGGGGATCAGAGAGGCTGGTATAACAGCTCATGGCCACCTACTTCTCAAATGACCTCCTGCCTGGAAGGCACTTGAATACCTCGATCTCTGGGGCAGGACCTGGGTTCAACATTGATCCCCTGAAGGGAAGCCCAGTGGGAAGAGGGTGGGCTGCGTCTCAGATCTGAACAAAGGAGAAGAAATCAGGAGGTCATGGCTGGGAGCTAGGATTAGGAAGTAGGACCTGCAAGGTGGGGCCAGAAACAGTGTCTATGTGTGTGGTGAGGCTGAGAGGCAGCTTTCAGGGTCCTGAATGTGCTCAGCCCCTCTTGCTGGAGAACCTAGGCCTGTCTCTCTTCCTGTCTTGACTTGCTTCTCCAGCTGTCAAATCTCTCCCTCTCCTCTTCCCAAGGCTGTGTTGTCTGCTCCAGAGCCTCTGACATCTTCTCCATTGAGAGGCATTAGTCTCCCCCTCCACTGAACCCAATGAATGGTCTGGGCACAGGTCCCTTGGAAGGCTAAGGATCACAGTGCATAGCTTGTCCTTGGTGGTTGTCCTAGGATGCCAATAGACTGTGGGATGTCCACAGGGGCAGTTTAGATTTGTTTTGAGAAAAAGTTTCATTACAGCCTTCAATGGCATCTCAGAGGGTTCTGGGGGTGTACTCAAAGTTGAGCATGACCTCAGATGACATCTCTGAGCCCCCGGTCTTCCTCTTTCCCACCAAGGCTACCTGGCTCCATGTTCCCTGCACTTGACACTCTCTGATTTGGTGGAGTTTGGCCCCCAGAACTGGCCTCCTCTCCATATGTCCTGGGAGGCATGGGAACCAAATAGTGCTGGGCTAAAGGCCACTAACCACACTAAGCTGTCACACCCCCAAAGCAGGAACCTGGTACCACCAGCCACTTGAGCCCTCAGGCGCCGTGGTTATTGCGGTCACTGGAGCAGCCAGTCAGGAAACCCCTGGGGTCGTGGAGTTCTGGATGACAGCAAGGGTACATACAAGCCATCTTCTCTCCATATGCTTGAGCTGCTCTCCACCCCTTGAATCTTCACAATATCTACATAGCCTGTATGGCACCATACCTCTGGCCATGCAACTCCTAACCCCAGTGTCCTTCCAACTCTTCTCCATCAAGGCCAAATGGAGACTTGGTCTTCTTTTGGCCCATCCTATTTCTCCCTCTTTTGGAACCACAGAAATCAGTCTCTCTCCATTTGATATTTCTGAATATCTTCTACCTGGCATGCTAGCATCCAGTGCCTTGAGGGCAGGGACATTCTCTGCTCTGCCTTTCAGGACCAGAGGAAGCCAGCAGCAGTGGCTCAGCGGTAACTACTGAGTAGAAAAATTGTTTCCCTGCACAGCTAAAAGTGACAGGACAGGTGTCCCAAGAATCCCTGTTGTACCAGATGGGGAGGATGGAGCTGGGTCTTGCCCCTTGCCCACTCTGCTTTGCTCCATGTGGCCCTCTTGAAATCCGGGCCTTTTGGAAAGGAAAGAAAGGGCATTTATTACAAAAGACTGATTCCCATACTTGTTTTAAATTGATATTTAGTTAAAGAGTTAATTATTAATTAAGCTTATTAATTGCCTGCCAGTTGCTGGCTGAGAAAGGCTGGCTTGCAGAACTACCCACAGCACCTGTGCTTCTTGCAGAAGTGGATCAACAGCACCATCTCTGTTCACACTAGTTCAGTTGCTGACTTAGCTGCCAATGGTCTGGCCCTTCTCCCCACAGGAGATTCAGGAGTGTTGTTGATGTCCATTGGTGATAACACTCCTGATGCCCAGGAGTGTTAGCTCCCCTGGGGCTGGTGGGTTTTGGTGCTCTCCTGTGGCAACCATGGGGGTCCAGGCATGACACTTCAGTCTTATTTCCACCTTGGGCTCCAGATCATGAATCTGCTGGGCTATATCCTGGTGCCTCATCTTGAATGGCCCACTGGTGCCATTCACTTCCCATGCTGAAAATGGACTTGGCATCTTCCTCCCCGCACCTGATCTCCAACCTGCACCCTTGCCCCCAACTTGCACCCCTGCCCAGGAGTGGTCCCTCTAACCATTCAATTGCCCACCCAGGCACCTGGGAATCATTCTGAGGATCTCCCTCTCTGTGCCCACTGCACTACTCTGGTCTAAGCCTGAAGGAATTGAGGAAGCAAGGCCAGTGAAGGTCTAGGGAGAGCATTTCCACAGGGAACACAGCAAGTGCAAGGGCCCCAAGTCACTAGCCTTCTCTAAAAAGCAAAGAAGGCCCTGAGCTAAATGGACTGAAGAGTGGTTGAAGATGTAGGAGGGGATTGGATCCTAGGTCTTTCTCAGGGCTGTGTTATTTGCTGGGTAGATGGGAAGCTATTGGAATGTTCAGAGCAGAGGAGGGGCTCACTTATGTTTTCAAGGGATTGCTCTGGCTGCTTTGTGGAGGAGACCATTGGAGTGTAAAAGTGGAGGCAAGGAGACTGAAAGGAGGCTGTGGCAGCTCCCCAGGTAAGAATATGGTGACTTGGATCAGAGGGATAGTAATAGAGGTGGTACAATTGGTAGAATGCTTGGAAGATAAAACTGCAAAGCTCTGCTGATGGATTGGATACGGGGTAAGAGAAACAAGTCAAGGGTGACTCCATGTTTTCTGGTATCATAAAATGGAGCTACTATTCATTGAATAGGGAAAGACTGCAAGGTTGAGGGACAGGGCTGAGCAGATTTGTAGAAGAAAATCAGGAGTTCAGTTTGAAGTACTTTGAGTTTGACAGGCACAATAGACAGCCAAGTAAGAGATGCCCCGTAACCACCGAGATCTGGGGCTCAGTGAGAAGGTCAGGATCAGGCTAGTAGATTGAGATCTATAAGTATATGCAATGATTTTTAAAGGCTGAGAATGGATGAGGTCACCCAGAGAGTAAGCAGAGATGGAGAGAGGTCCAAGGAAAGTCAGAAGCCAGAGAGAGAAGGAACAGTCTCCATCTTAGTTCATTTTGCTTTTTTTTTCCCCCATCCTTTTTTTCCACTAGGAATTACCTGGTTACAAGGGAGAGAGATCAATCCTTGTTAATGTAAGTTAAAAGGAGGGAGAAACACTATTTGAATGAGGACAGCCTAGGTAAAAAAAAAAAGAAAAAAGAAATCCCAAGACTTGTGGGAAGTTTAGGAAGCTGGGCAACTCCTGGATCAAAGAGTGGTCCCTTTGGATCGCTGCCATTGAAACCGATCAGCTTCAACAGTGTTCCATTGTTATGTGGGTCCACTCAGTGTTGACTGGCCAAGCATGTGGGGAGGACAGTGGGCACTGTCATTGTCACTACCACTGCCATCACTATACCACTAACAATGGACCACCCCCATTGCCATCACCATCACCTAAACACCATCACCAGACACTCACCACTATTTCATTTACTTATTCAAGAAATCTTCGTGTGTCTGCTACAAGACAGGAAGAATGCTGGGTCTTGTTGATACCATGATGAGGAACGATAATTCGCACTTGTAAGTGGATTAAGTCTGGCAAGGGAGAAGTATTATCAAATAGTCATAAAAGAAAGACTACAACTCAGAGAGGTGCCACAGGCAACAAATAAGATGCTGGAAGAGTCCGTAGAGGGACTTGACCCAGATAGGAAGGTGAGAGGAAAGCCACCCTGAAATCAGAAAGGTAAGTGTGAGTTCATTAGGGGAGGGAAAACTGCATCAGACAGAGGGACCTACGTGTGAAAAATCTTTGTGGCAAGAGGAAGGTATGAGAACAAGGGGCTGAGAGAAGGCCATCATGGCTGAAGGGAGAGAATAAAAAGCATGGTGGCAGGGACAGGATAGTGTGCAGGTTCTGCCATGAGTGTTGTTGCCTTAATCTTAAGAGCAATGGGAACTCATGGAAGGTTTGAAACAAGAAGATGCCTCATTGGATTTGTATTGTGGAAAGACCATAAAACAATAGTGTAGAAAGAGGAAAACAAGGGGCCAACACAATAGCAGAGAGACTACTCAGGAGGATATTGCAGTCATCCAGGTGGGAGGTTGGGGTGGAGATGGAGAGAAGATGGATTCAACAGCTGTTTGGGAAGTAAAATCCCAAAGGACTTTACGGTGGACCAAATATCTGATTAAATGAAAGGGGACTGTTGAGCAGATTCTCAGATTTTTAGCCTAAGTATTAGAATGAATTGTGGGGTTGTTCACTGATATGGGGAAGAGTATCAGTTTGGATTTGGACTTGATAGGTATGAGATGCCTTTGAGGCCCCTGAGACATTTCAGTTGAGCAGTTGAATCTATGGATCTGGACTCAGAGGGGAACTTAGTTAGACCTGTGAATACACTTTTGAGATCATCTGCAGATAAGGAGTAAATGAAAGGAGGGAGAGAGAAGATGACAGGGTCTGAGCCTCCAACCTTAATGCCAGGTGCAGGAGACTAAGACTTCAGAGGAACACAGAGCAGGAGCTTCCAGAGGGACAAGAAGCAGGAGAGGAAGGTGTTTGGAGAAAAAGGGAGTAGGTAACCATGCTGACCACAAGAATGATGATTAAAGTCTAGAGAATATTCAATGGCTTGGGCAATGCAGAAGACATTGTTGATCTTATTGAAAATTACTATGGAAATGGAGAAGTCAGACTGGGAGGGGCTGGGGGCATTGAAGGAATGGGACAGTGAATGTAGATACAGACAGCACTCTATCAGTTGATATCTTACAAGTTAGCTGGCTGTAAGAGGGAGCAGAGAAGTGTGGGAGTAGCTAGACTGGAACAAACAGTTGTACTAGTCAGAATAAAGTTAATTATGCTGAAGTAACAAATCCCAAATTTTCATGGCTTAATGTAATAAGTGCTACATGCCTCATTCTTATCCATGGGGGTCTGGGGACCTCTGATCCACACAGTCACATAGGGATGGAGGACAATAGTGGACCATCAGTTTGTAGTGGTACCATCTAGAGCAACTGCCTTCTTAGTTGCTATGGTATAGAAAAAGAATCTGAATGATCTTCTTTTTAAAAATATTTATTACGAAATTTGTCAAACATCTGTAAAATCAAAGAGAATGATATCTTGCTCCTTCTTACACCTATCACGCACCTTCAACAATTAGTAGCATATGACCAATCTTATTTCATTTATATCCTCCTCCACTGTCCCAACCTTGGACTATTTTGAAGCAAACCCCTGACATCGTATTTCATTCATAAATATATAATAAATTCTTTAAAAACATAATCACAATATCTTTATTTATGTAAAAAACAATAAATCTTATCAAACATCTGCACATTATTCAAATTTCCCTGATTATTTTTTATTTGTTCAAAACAGCTTTCAAAAAGATCTATACATTGCATTTGAATATGTCCTTTAAAGCTCTTAACTTTACAAATTCCCCATCCCTTTGTTTTTCTTTCTAATTCATTTGCTGAAGAAACTGGTATTTTTCTTCCAATTTATATTTTATTTATTTTATTTATTTTTAATTGTTCAAGTACAGTTTTTCTGCCTTTTACCCTCACCCAAGCCCATCCCCCCAGTCCTCCTTACCTCCCTCCCATTTCCACAGCCCCCCTTGTTATTGTCCATGTGTTCTTTATACTTTTCCTGCAAACCGTTCACCCTTTTCCCCTGAAATTCCCTCCCCTCTCCCCTCTGGTCACTGTCAGCCTGTCTTCAATTTCAGTATCTTTGGTTATATTTTGCTTGTTTGTTTGTTTTGTCCATTTTATATTTTCCAATTGCATTCCTGTAGTGTCATTTAACATGTTCCTGTGAGCCCTGAGTTCTCCTGAAGGCCTACAGACTTGAGATAGGTATTAGAGGCTTGATCAGGTTCGAGCAAGAGATTTTGGCAAGAATACTGCAGAGATGGCATTGTGTACTTCCTATGGTATCAATTTAGGAGACACCTAATGTCTCATCACTTCCTTTTCGTGAAATTAAGATTTACCAATGGTTCAGGAGTTCTTAGCCTGATCTGTCCTTTATATAAGATACCCCATTGGCTCTTCATTAATTATTTTGGCAACCACTGATGATCATCCCTTACTCCATTATTAGTGGTTCAAAGTGGTGATATTCCCTTATCAAATAGTTATTCAGAGAAATAATTCATATAGGAAATGGAGGACAAATGGTTGTTGTTTACATTTATTTAAAAAAAAATGGAATAAGTTGGTTCCTAGAAGTCCCAACATTGACCAATAAGATTTTTAGCTACTCTTATGTACATGTGGACTTTTAACATCTTTGGTGTATTTCGGTCTATTGCAGAGTTTTCTGATGTTCAAATTGTCCCATCTTTGGCCAGTGTGAGAGCCGGGGCAAGTTAGCTCATCAGACCTCATTTCACGACCCCACAGACTTTGAGCACTCCCTCTGCATTCTGAATCAGCTATTGTGTGCTCATCTTGAATATCGTCTGCTCCAGACCTGGAACCATATACATACCCAATGAACCCTAGCTCCTTTTTGTAGGGCATGGTATTCAAATACCAGGAGAATGGAGGACTGCAGGGGGTCTAAAATGAAGAGGAGAAATACAAAGTACTTGGCTATGGATGGCTGAGGATGCTTCAGATTCAGTGTGAAGAAAACAGCTTCATGAAAAAGGAGGAGGGTGTGTGAGAGAGAGAGAATGGTTGATAATGCAAAGTTTTTAGAAATGAGGGGTATGCTGGGTTCAAGACGCAGGTGGATAGATCAACCTTGGGTGGAAGTGATAATTCCTCTATTGCAACAGCAGAGAAGAAAGATGGATACATGTGTGCTTGGTCACAGGAAGATGAGGGACTTCTTGTAACTTCTATTTTTTTTTTCTGTAAAAATGGAGATGAAGACATTTTCTCAGAATAAAATGAGAGAGGAGAGCAAGGGAAAAGGTGGGTTTTGGGAGTGTGAAGTTTTGAAATGACTGTTTAGAGAGTTGGGGGGGGGAGGTTAGCCAAAGAAGCATGGTAGGTGCCATATTGCTGGGCAGGGTGGAGAGCCTTTGGGGCTGGTAATCATGAACCCACACTGAAATCAGTCTGCTTTGGTGTGTGACTTTCTCTTCTAGACTCAGTTGCTCTGGAGCAGATGAAAAGAAGGTAGATAGTTGTGGGAGCCAGCATTCAAGTTGGCCTCCTGGTATTCAGGCCCCAGTGTGGTCCCCTCCCACACTAGATGGGCTCAAGCATGGAACCAATAGTATAGTTCAGAAGTGATAGAGTGTGACTTTTGAGGTTATAAAAGATAATGTGGTTTTCATTTTCTGCTCTTGGGCCACTCACTCCAGGGGAAGCCAGCTGCCATGTCATGAGGATCTAACTCCATGAGAGGTCCACAAGGTGAGGAGCCAAGCCACTTATCAGGAACTAGTGGCAGCTATGAGTGGGCTATCTTGTCAGTGGATCTTCCATCCCCAGTCAAGCCTTCAGATGAGGAGAGTCAACATCTTGATCACAACCTTGACAGAGACCCAAGTCAGAACCACTCAGCTAAGCTCCTGGGTTCCTGACCCACAGAAACTGTGTAACAATGCATTTGTTGTGGTTTGAAGTTGTTAACTTTAGGGGTAATTTATTACACAAATATAGACAACTAAAATCATGATTGTGACCCCAAAAGATTGTGAGGCAGGGAGGAGACAGAGGTTAGGATGTGGGGTATTTGAATTAGTGATCCCGGAGAAGAGCCAAGTAGGAGGAGTTCTTTGTGCTTTTTTTATTTTTTAATATTTTATTGTTATTCTATTTTAGTTGTCCCCATTTTTTCCCCTTTGCCCTCCTCCACCCAGCCCGATCCCTGTTCCCATAGTCAATCTCCACCCTGTTGTCCATGTTCATGTGTCATTCGTACATATTCCTTGACTAGTCCTTTCTCTGTCTTTCCACCCTCTTCCCCAGGAGGAGGTCTTTGAAGATGAGGCAGTCAAGAAACTGAAAGGCCATATATAGAACGTATTGTCCAGGTGGACATTAAAATCCTCCAGGAAGATGGAACAGCTTGGGATCTAGGGGAAGTCTGTGAGCTAGGTTACAAATTTGTCAGTGAATGAGGAGGAGTTACCAGTAAATGAGGAGATGCAGCATCAAGGATGGGAGCAGAAGAGGCCTGATAGTTTGCCATTCAAAGGGAAGTTTGGACTTTGGGAGTCTGTTTTGGCATGAGGAGGAAGAGTTCTAGTCAGAAAGGAAATTGAAGAACAAGGAGAAGACTGATCTCACTTCCTTACTCTGGGATAAGTGGGAAGTCAGAAATTAAAAGTCATCACCTACATACACTATTATGGTCACACCACCACTATTTCCATCATCATTGCCACTACATTATCATTACCATTGCAGCCATCGCTATCAGTGTTTGCAAAATCTTCACCGTTGCCACAAACATCAGTTTCACCACCAACACAAATATCATCACCACCACCATAACCATCACAACACCAATACAATCACTATCATCACTACCACAGCCCCTATCTCCAACACACCATTAACTACCACGTCTATCACCTTTACCACTTTTATCTCACAATTACTACCTCCACCCATACTTCCACCTTCCCCATCATTGTTGCCCCCACCATAAGGAATACCACCATGACCATCACAAACATTATCACTTCCACCTCCATCCACCATTATCACCAGCATTATCACCACCATTGATTCTAAAGTCACCGGGAGAACCTGCTAGATGTCTACCTCAATATCTGTCCCCTTTTTTCTTTAGACACAAAATGCCAATTGTTCAGTGGGCACAAGGTCATGTGGAACAAAGATCAAATTTCCCAGACTCCCTTGCAGCTAGGCATGGTCAAAAAACTAAGTTTTAGCTAATGGGATAGGGGACTTAATGTAGGGGACTTTTCCAGGATGTCTTTTCAAAGAAGGAGCACCCCTCAACCACATTTTTATCACTATGGTGCAGGCAACCATTACCCCTTACCCACATTACAACGATAGCTTTCTAATGGGTCTTTCAGATTCCGCCTTTGCCTCCTGATTTTATATAGTAGCCAAAGTATCCCATAATAAGGTAAATCAGACCATGTGATTACCTTGTTTAAAACCTTCCAATAGCTCCCCAGACATGTAGGATAATATTCAAACCCTTTAAAAAGTTCTTTTATTATATTTATTCCTGTTGCCATTTATCTCTCTTATACCCTGCTCCTCCCCACAAGCACCACACTATTGTCCATGTCCATGTATCCTTTTTCCCTTTTGCTTGACCCCTCCATTCCCTATCCCCCCGACCATAGCTGATCTATGAGTCCATCTCTATTTTGCTTGTTAGTTCAGTTTGTTCATTAGTTTCCACATATGAATGAAGTCATATGGTATTTGTCTTTCTCTGACTGGCTTATTTCACTGAGCATAATGTTACAGCCAACTAATACTCCATTGTGTAAATGTCCCATAGTTGTTTAGGATGAAATCTAAACTCTATCCTGGCCTATAGGGTTCTGAAAGGTTGAGTCCCTACCCAACTCTTTATTCCCATCTCATACCAGACTCTCTTGCTTACTACCCTCTAGCTATGCTGCTCCCCTTCTGTAGTCTACTCACCACAGAGTCCTTGAACATGCTGCTTCCTCTGCCCAGGTGTTCTTTAACCCCTAACTTCAATGTATTCTTTAGCATTCAGCTCATATGCCCTTTGTTCCAGGACCCCTTTCCCGACCCCCTAGCCAGGTAAGTGCTTTGTATACCCTTACTTCATGGCTAGTATCATTGTTTGTAACAATATATTTGTGTAGTCACATGTTTACTGTGTTTCTTACCACATATCCTTGAGGGCAGGGATATGTGGATGGGTAGAAAAGTATGTGTTTGCTAACTTCTAGTTCCTCAATGCTGGAAATAGCACTGAGTACATGAAAATATTTGTTAAAAACAAATATTAATGCCTGAGTGCATTAATCCTGGCTCCATCTCTAGATCCAGACTCTCGGTTCAGTTTCCTTCAGGGAAGTTATTAGATGATCCTGTCTCAGTTTTCTCATCTGTAAAATGGTGATAACAATAGACCCTAATTCACAGGGTTGTTTGGAAAACCAAATGAGCTAATACAGATAAAGTATTAAGAACACAACACACGCTAAGGGCCTCATAAATATTCATTATGACTGTTTTCACTCCTTCTGCCCTTTGAGTCTGCTTTAATGGCACTAGAGCCCCTCTTACTCCGAGGCTCCTTGACTGGATGCTGCCCCTCCCCAGAGGCCTGGAGCTGCTCCCTACATTGCAGCTTCTGGAAGGTTGAGACTTCCCCCAATGCCCTCCCTACTTGATCATGCCTCTTTTATGCGAACCTAGGCTCAAAGCACAGCTGAGTTTACTCTCCAACACCTTCTGGGGTACTTCACCCCACTCTCAGTGCTGATCCCTGCAGCCTAGGCTGGGTTCACCTAAACACACCTGACTGTGCATTGTGGTGCATGTGGTTCATTCATCAGTGTTCACTGAATTTTTTAAATTTTATTTTAGAAAACTTTAATACACTTATTTTAAAATTCAAGCAACAGAAAGATCAAAAAGCAAAATTAATCACTCCCAAGTTGCACCACCCAAAATAATCATCATCAACCTTGGAGGGACCATAATTCCAGATACCTCCTACACATGCATGCCCCAAGAGAGGCTAGAAAATATGGAGCTGGGTTACTGGTATAGAAATGGATCATATTATACTGGCTGTTTAACAATGTTAAAGGATTACATTTAATTTTACTTGAATTTAATCAAAGATAAAAAAGCTTGACGTGCCACCAAAGGAACTGCTGAATGTCCATATGCTCCTGAATGTCACACAAGTCCACTAAACTGATGACATGCTATTTGGACCTGGGGCAGGTTGTGCAAGTATCCCTGTTATCCTAGTGAGGCATATGAAGCTTGCCAGGTCAGTGAGATTTTAGGGATTCCAAGTGCTCAGGCATGCTGGGAAAACCCTGTTGGGGAAAAAGACCAGCTCTTTTCCTTCCAACCTCTGACCATGAATAAAGAGGCCCAGCACTCAGTGGGCCTTGGGATTTGGGATGCACAAACATCACACTCAGGAATTCTGCCCCAGCCCACTCATCAGGTAACTGCAAACTCTGAATAAAGGCTTAGAGCAGAAGTCTCTGCAGAAGGCTCAGACTGTGGTCAAGCTGCCCCCAGGTCAAATGACTTGTAGATCTATCTGATGGTGGTAGATACAGCCCCAGCTGGAGCCTCTGACCAGCCCTGGTAAGAGTTGCAGTGCCATGCTCCAAGTACTGCAGCAAGGACCTGCTATTCTGGAAGCAGCTTCTAGAATGCCACAGGGGCCCTGCATGGCCTGAGCATCTCAGGATGGGACAACACATAATCTTGTGACTGGAGCTGACCATCAAACCCACCAAATCACAAGACAGCTGGGTCCAGTGTCAGTCCACTCAGGATGGGGTCTGAACAGGTCTGTAAGCAAATGGCTCATACACCACACTTTTACCTCTCATATTCCTCGCCCACATATAATTTCAGGGGAGGTCCCCTCAGGTTAACTGATGCAGGAGGAAAAGTTTAAAAACTGGCTCACACATGGGTCTGCAACCAAATATGAACTCTGCCACTCTTCAACCCCCTTGAGAGCATCCCAAAAGTAGAATAGGATAGAGAGATGATCCAGGGGCAGTACCATAAGCTCTGCACCCAATTACTGACATAGTAGGGAGAAAGAAACAGCCATAGGAAGGGTGTATATGGACTCCTGAGCAGCAAACAATGGCTTGGCTTGTTGATTATGGCCTGAAAGAAGCAAAAATGGATGAGAGGAGAAAGGGACATCTAAGAATTATGTTACAGGATGGGTACAGTATGTGTGCACCCACCACAGAGGGCAGATGCCACAGCTAGGGCAGACTGACCTGCCCAATGACCGCTTCTGTGTTTGTATGATGGGTTTGTGAACAGAAGAGCCATGGGTGAGGGGTAGACGCTATGAATGCAGCTAACAGCATCAATGCGTTATTGCTGGGAAACACCTGCCTTTTAGCAGCAGAGACCAGTGCAGAGTCCCTGATGGGGCTATCTTTTGAGGAGACTGACAAGCCACCTAATGGCAGGTTGGTTATACTGGATGCTTTCCACCCTGGAGAGGCCAGCAACTTCTTCCTAGAGCTAACCTCTCTGGGTTGCCTCCATCAGCATCACCATCCAGGAGCTCATGGGGGTCTGATGGCCATAGTTTTTTAATACGGGTAGGTGGCTTCTCAATCAGTTTCCCATCTGAACCAAGCACATGAAAATGACTCAGTGATTATTTTCTCAATTTACACAAGGATGGTACATCATCAGTGACATTTAAGATGCAAAGGTGAGAAGATAATTCATTATATACAAAGGTGCCTTAAGTTATTAGAGCTTCATTCTCTCTAGGAACCCTGGTGTCCTGCACACTACTGTTTCAGATAAGAAGGTGACAATGAGAATATAACCACAGGTTCATTGATCACACTCAAGTTCATATCATTTAGAAACAGCTAGTCTAAAAGGAATGGCTTATTAAAAGCTTAGCTCTGGTGCCAGGCTAGGACATCTGGAGGGCTGGGGCATATCCTCCAGGATGCAGCACATGCATTGAGCCCAGACCAATATGTGGTACTGAGTCTTGATCCTAGAGCACAACCAGGGTGTATACCTCCTGCCTGGGCAACCTCCAGCTTTTGTGACTCCTCCCCAGGATCATCACTTTCTAAGCCACCTCCTACTACAGACAGGGAAGTGGGGTTCAGAGAATGCACCCGAGTGGCTCCTAAAAGCTGGTGATAGTCATTGGGACAAGACAGATGGAAACCCATCCCACCTCTGAATCAGGCTGGGCCTGGGCCACCCCCATCTTTGCCCAGCTTGTGTCTTCTGTTCAGCGGGCCGATCTGTACAGACTTTATCTTGGCCATCCATCAAGGGCCACCTGGACTAACCAGTCCTGCCAGAAATTGGATCTGGCCTTAAAGGCCTTTCCCCAGAGAAGTGTGTATGTGATAAACCCTTACTTTCCACTAGCTTTTTCTGTTTGCCAGAGCCAGAAGACCAGGGCCCAAGGGTAGAGGTGGTGGGAAGCTGGTCTTTCCTCCCCTCTCCTGCCTTTCCTGTAACAGGCCAGGTTGACTTTGGGCTGGGACTGACACAGTCCAACAGACAGACTGACTGGTGTCCCTCTCACCACCATCTCTACCTCAGCCTGAGCTGGAGCCATCTGGCTCAGCTTTCAGATCAGCAGCTGGCAATACTGGGGAGAGCCTAGGAGCCATCCAGTGAGATTCCAAGACCAAGTTTTCTTTGTGCAAAAAAGGGAGACTGAGGCCCAGAGAGGTTCTCATTTCTATTTGACTGCTCATAACCTATCACATCAGAATACTGCTTTTCTTTAATGTAAATCTGCATTGTAGGCTCCTAATGTGCCCTTGTGTGGGCACTCTACCTGCAGAGGGGTAGATGTTGCTACCATTCCTACCTTCTTGATGAGGAAACTGAGGTCAGTTGTCCAAGGTCATGCGGGCCAAGGTCTCACGTGTCCAAGCTGGGACTGGAACTCCCGTCTGCCTGCAAATCCCTGCTATTGGAGACACTTATAGGCTTCACAAAAATAAACATGATGGCCCACTAATCCTATTTGTTCCTTTTAGAGACAAAGATAAATTCCTGGATGTAAAATCACTGGACCAAAGCTCCTGCAGAACCGAGAGCATGATTCATATTGACAAACAATGTGCTAGCAAGCGGGAACTCAGGGTACTCACCTTGGAGAGGATCCCTGTCTGACAGCTTTTCAGTGTCACTGTTCCTGCTCTGCACCTGAGATGTGGGGAATGATATGTTATTCCATTTGCACACCCTGGGCTCCAAGTATCTTGTCTAAGCATGTTGGTCACTTCTGTATCGTGTGGCATGAATTATAGTCCTCCCTTCTTTGCAGGCTAAGACAAGGGCTGGGAGGCCATGGGTCCCACTGTGCTCCAGCCTCAGGCACCTCAGTAAAATGGGGAGAATAGATGCCCTCAGGAAGGAAATGCTGACTCTGGCTAGGAATACCAGATTTTCCAGGTATTGCAGCTGCAGGACTATTTCTCCTCCCAGGTCTTGTCCTAGGACTGATTCCTCACTGCAGATTGTCAGTTTGATCACTGTGTTTAGGTGAATCTTTGGCTCTGGGGAAGGTAGGCATATCCCCAGTCAAGACTCCACCTTAGGCACCCTGGGAGGGACCATGATGGGTGAGGAGAAGGAAGGTACTGGGAAGGAGGGAACTCTGGGGTGGTAAACATTTGCTCCATTACCAAGCACACCCACCTTGCTGTTTACACCTTTATGTCAATCAGCCTACCAGCAGCCTGTAGGGTCAGAAGCATCATCCCAATAGCTCTCTCTGCCTTTTGGTCCCAGCCCTCAAAGTACAGATGAGAAGACTGAGGCCAGCATAGGCAGGGATTAGGTCCCAAGGACGCACAGTTCTAGCACGTGCTTGGGATGGCAATAGGAACTGGTCTGCTGATCAGGCGGGATGGAGGCTGTTTCCCAGTGTGCTCCGCAATGGAAACTTCAGCCTCTAGGTCCCTTTGCAGAAATGCAAGAAAAGAAGGCAGTCCTAGAGAAACTCAGCGACTTGAGCAGGTTGTCCAGCATAAAACAGATCGGGGTGCCGGGGAGGGAGGATAAAACGGTTCTTTGCAGTGGGCTAGGGCCCAATCAGTGAGCAGAGACAAACCCCCCCACCCTGCCCCAGCACCCCCTCCATCCCCAGCGGTTCAGCTGTTCGTGCAGGGTGCTGGGCCCCCACCGGGTTATTTACATGACAAAAGCGCGGCCACCCGGAAGGGGGCGGGCGAGGGGCTCCTAGCCAAACCCGCCCCACCCGTCCTCAGTCCGGCAGCTGCCCAGCTAAGTCTACACCCTGCAGCCCGAAGATTTGGGGGGCGGGGGCGGCACGCGAGCTCTGTCGCTCAGCTGTGTTTGCTCCCGGGCGTCACGCGGGGCGGCGGGGCTGGGGCGCGGGACAAAGGCCCAGATCTGACCGACCCCGCAGGTGACGAGCTGGGGAGAGGAGACGTTTTGGGGAGTGAGCTTGTGGGGGAGGGGAGGGCCTAGGCGGCGGCTGGCGAGAGGAACTGCAGGCCTTCTGAGACCGTTCCTAGCTACTTGGCCTAGGGTCAGGAGCTCCAGGATCACTGGCTTCACTCCCTAGGTCCGCGTTCCTGGCCCCCTCCCCTTCCTTGGAATCCGAAATGACAAAAGATACTAGCATCCATCTCAGTTTGCCTTGGAGCCATGGGCTGTTAGAAACCAATTGTCCTGACTTCCACCTACACTTGGTTACATTTGGTGATGCCCAGTGTTTGTCCCTGGTGGGCCCTTTCCTCCCAGCCTCCTCTCTCCAGCTGCTTTCCTGCATGTCCATCTCAGTTCCCCAGCCACCCAAACCAGCTTTCTCTATCTTCCCCATCCTAGGAAATGGTACTTGCATTTTCTATGTGCTGGGTCCAAATCCCTCTCCTTTTTTCTCTCTTTTCCTCTCTCTCCCTCCTTCTCACCCTCTAGTGTTTTCTTTCTCTGCTAGCTTCACCTTCAAAACCTATCCAGAATCTAACCAACTTCTCCCAACCCCACTGCTGCCCTGGTCCAGTCCCTGTCATCTCTGGCTTACATTATTGAAGTAGCCTCCTTCCTGTTCTCCCTGCTTCTGCCCCAGCAGCAATCAAAACCAAAGTCAGACCTCCCTTCTTTTCTCTATACCCTCCCAGGGCTCTAATCCAACTGGGAGGAAAAGCCCAGTCCTCACAGTGACCTAATCTCCTCCAACCCCCACATTTCCATCTCTTTTGGAAATGATTCTTTTCACTCCAGTCACACCAGTCTCCTTGCTGTTTCTTGAGCTGCCAGGCCTCAGGGCCTTTCACTGGCCTTTCCCTCTGTTTAGAACGAATATCACCCAGCCTCACTACACCATTTCCTTCAGTCCTCCCTCTCTCTGCCCTATTTTCTCTCCTTAGCATTTCTTGCTATGTGGCATTTCAGACAAGATCTAGCACATTCAGGGTGGTATGGCCGTAGTCATACATGGCATTTCTACATGAGTGCTTACTCATTTTGCCTATCTTCTGTCTCCTGTGAACTGAAAGATATACCAGGGCAGAGAGTTTTGTGTCTTGTTCGTTGTTGTGCCCCCACCCAAAACCTAACACTGTCCCTGTTATATAGTAGATGTTCAATAAATATTTGCTGAATGAATAAATTAAAGCATTTACTCCTTTACAGCAAACCTGTAGGTAGGCACTATTATCTCCATTTTACAGATGAAAACAGAGAGAACAAGCAACTTGCCCAAGGTCACACAATCAGAAAGTCTGGGAGGCAGAATTTGAATCCAGGTCCTTATTTCCTAGGGACATCTCAAACTAGAGGCATATAGGCCAAGCTTGGGCCCCAGGATAGTTTTGTGTGGCTTGAGCAATTGAATCAATTAAGGTTATTTTAAAAGTCAGGAGGTTTTACATATAAACATAGACCTTCAGCTATTGCAAATTGGAACCTCTGGCCACACTGGGTCCTCCATCCCACAGGCAACCGTGGGCTTGGGCTTGTGCTGAGCAGCAGTCATCCTTCAGACAGGGTGTGGTCTGCTCCATTTGCTCCAGTCACTACCAGGCTGCTTCCCAGCCAGGTCCTGCAAACCCTCATCCAGTTCTGTCCTCTCTCCTATGAGCTTTCATTCCTCCCCTGGGCTTTTGCCCTTCCTGGTCCCTCTGCCGGGAATCCTTTTATCTACACTTCTTTGTCTTGCTGCCTCCTTCGTGTCACTCAGGTTTCAGCCCAAATGTCATCTCCTCAGGGAAGCCCTCCCTGATTACTCTGGCTACCGGTCATTATCTGAAATATTTCATTAATTCTTTGGTGTATGCTCACTGTCTGTCTTCCAGTAGAATGGTGACTCCAGAAGGGCAGGGCCCAGGTCAGTGTTGTTTACCTAGGACAGTGCCTGCATATGCAGACACTGGGTGCATACTTGTTGACTGATAGAATAAATGAGCAAATGAATGAATGAAAGGCTTGTCTGTAGCAGCCTCTGTTCTAAGCACTTTCCAGGCATTGAATTCTCAAATTTGTGTACAGCAGCCTTCTGCAAGAGCTCATAGTATCTATTGGGCAAGGTCATGCACAGGTCCTTTGCTGGGGGAACAAACTACAGGGCTTTCTGACTCTATGACAACCTTGATAGCCTTGTGGAACCCTTTCCTCACTCTAATTCCTATCTTGTTAGCCCCCTGGGTTCTCACCACAGAACTGAGGCTCTGAATCTTCTGGGTCAGCTGAGTTGTATTGCACCAGGGTCCTCCTTCTAGTGTTCCAGAAGCAGCCCTGTCCCCACCTGCTCATTAGCCTTGCTCCCCAACAGGCATCACCAGGTTAGCCTTTCAGGAATAGATGGGACAGCAGGTAGGCTGACTGGTATACAGACTCCAGTTCACATTTGGCTCCATCCATTTCTCCCTGTGTGACCTTGAATAACTTAGCTAGTTTCTTTGAGTCCATTTTCCACTTCATAATCTGGAAACCCTGCTCCTCCTTGAGACTTACAAAAGCTTCTGGAACTTGTGCATGACCCCTAATGTGCAGTACTTGCTTAGGACAGCAGCAGCTCCCAGCCCACACATGGCATTCCCAACTTGCTGTCCAAGTGAAAGACTGAGTGGATGGAACTTTAGGAGCTCACCCAATGATTGTCATTCTGCATGGACTCTAAAAGTGGGGTGTCTCCTGCACTCCCTATTGCATAATTCCTAAGGGCCTCAGGTCCACTGAGCTGAAAGGTTCCCACCAACCTGGACCTGTCAGATAAAACAGGCTTAATAGGGGACTCAGTTTCCCCACATTGCTCTGTGAGCTACTTGCCTTGAGAAAGGCCTCCCTTAGCCTGTTGCTGGCCCAGAGGAGGACTTGAATTGTTACTGGGGGCAAGGTGAAGGTAAAATCTGTCCTTTCCTGTCTGCTCCTCAAGAGCCATGAATAGACTTAGAAGGGAGGGCTGGAGCCCTGGCACAGCAAAAGCAGGATCAGCCAGGGGAGCCAAATGGCCCCAGGGGCTGCCTGCCTGGCCCGGTTTCTGGAAGTGTCAAGCCTGGGATAGGGGAACAGGGAGACAAACAAGGAGGAAGATACACATACACATGCATCTCTCAAGAGTCAGCTGGAGACATGTACCTGGGCCCAACAGCCTATGGTCTTCTCAGATCTAGACTCAGAATACAAATTAGAATTCCAACCTCAAACCACCCTGTGTACATGAGTGCATGTACACATGTGCGCATGTGTGCCTGTAGGTGCAGGAAGTGTCTTGTGTTGGCTGGTCTGTCTTCAGCACTTGGCCATGTGAGCTGTGAACAAGCACATCAGGATGTGGGGTGCCTCTGGTGTGTGTGTCTGGGTGTATGAGAAGCAACCTATGGGCATCTGTGACTGTGTTTGAGTAACCCTGTGCAAATGTTTGTGATGGCCACACCAGAACCAGCCACAGAAACCCTAAGCAGCCCTAAGCCAGGAGCTCTGGCCTGCCTCCATCCCCAGCCTCCCCTGCTTCCCAGGGCTTTTGTCCATTTCTGAAGTGACAAGAGACACACAAAAGGGTTTTTAATTAAATCAAAGGAATGAGAATACAGACTGAGCGGGCTGCTATTATGTTACCAAATGCAAAAATGAAAACTTATATTTAAAGCTCTGGCATTAATTTGAGATTATTCAGATAGTTAATTAAAAGTGCAGCATGTGTTAAATATTATTTCAACAAAGATTTTCATAGGGCTTCTATGCAATATGATCAGAGGGCTTGAGGAGCTGAATGGAAATGCTCTGCAGCAAATAGAAAGGCACCAGGCAAGGCCCACTCTTCACCTCAGGTCTGGCTCTTTGGGACACAGATAGAGTTGCAGGCAGATCTCTGTGTCTAGGTCCTGGGTGAGAAGAGAGACCATCAGGTTAATCCTGGACCTCTTAGTCAGTGGCAGGATTCTCAAAAGTCCTCCAGATGGCACTTGGGAGCTTCAGGGGGATGCTGGCTGCACTCCTGTGCTTCAAAGGACAACACATATGCAGGTGTGCATGTGGGGGTGTGAGCAGGGGGCCTTGCACAAGAATGTAGACATGTGTGGCTTTTGAGGCCATCGGAAGACTGGATGTAAGCAGGTAACATTGGCACATGTATCCACTGGGATGTTGACAGTGTGCATTTGTACACTGGTCCATCCATCCCGCACATGACACACATTCAGGCATTTGCCTGTGTGTTTGCATATGTTTGTGTGCACTTGGGCATGGGACAGCACGGCTGGATGTGTGCTCACAGTTGGCTCTGAGCAAGATGTGTCAGTGCTTGATACCTCAGTTTCTCAGTGCTTGATACCTCAGTTTCTCTATCTATGAAATGGGGATGATAACGTTACAGTTTTCATAGGGAAAATTATATTAGGATTAAATGGGCTAACAGACCTAATGTACGTAAGCAAGCACTGTCTTGTATACGAGAACATAGACACAAACGGGAGCCATGCATGTTGTTTTATATTTTAAATAACTACATTTGAAATAATAAAATTGAAATTTATTCATTTCAGCATGTGATCAACGTAAAATGGTTAACGTGGTAGTTTAGATTCTGTGTTTCATACTAAGCCTTTGAAGTCTCATATGTATGGGACACTTGGCACATCTCAGTTCAGACTGGCCAAATTTGAAGTGGATTTGACACTTCTCAACTCAGGAAAGGCTCTGCAAGTGGGGCCAATTCTCCCTGGCTCTACAGGCAACTTTCCTGAGGAACACTGTGTGGCCTGCTCTGATGCCCCTCCTGGGAATTCAGCTGTGGAGGAAGGGGTACGCAGACCTGGGTGGGCCCATGACCCTCCCCCTGTGCCCCTACTTCCTGAACTGGATCCCTGTCCCCAGGTAGTGCATCCCCTGACACAGTCTTACACACATAGGGGTGTCCATGCCTCAATGGCACACCGGGACACAGCCCAGCCAGCGCAAGGCACCACTGGGCACAGATCCTGCCAGGGCCACTGCCCCTGAGCTCCCAAGCTGGCGGTGAGGTGTGGGCAGCTCCTGCCCTCTGTCGGCCCCCTGAAGCAGCGCAGAGCTCACTCATTCGCAGGGGCCTCCCTTGATGGGTCCCTGCCCTGCAGAATCATTATCAGCCCACTGCCCGTTGCCAGTATCACCATGCCAAAATTCTCACTGCAGGGCAGGGAGCACCAGCCCCGTTTTACATGTGGGAAGGCACACAGCAGGACTGTGGGAAGGGCTCCTAGCTGAGGTTAGGCCACAGGTATTAAGCACACTTCTGTTGAGTCCCATATGGCTGTGTGCTTCAGATAGGTGACACCTCTCTGAACCTTGGTTGTAAGCAAGGGATGACAGTAATCCCTCTGCTTAGGGTAGCTCTGAGAATCAAATAGGAAGATGTCTCTAAGGTTTTCAGCATGTTCCTGGCATACAGTAAGTATCTAATAAATCCATCACAGTCACAGCATCATAATATGCATGCCCACCTCAGGGCCTTTGTACCTGTTCAGTGACCTGCCTGGAGCCCTTCACATCAAACTTACCTTCTGAGGGAGGCTCTTCCTGAACATCCTTTTTCTTCATGTCACCCTGCTTTATATCCTCAGAGCCCTTATCACCATTCAACATGATCCTGTATGTTCATGGGTTTTCTTGTTTCTCATCTGCTTCCCCTATTGAACTGTCAGTTCCAGGAGGACAAGACCTTGCTCATCTTGGCCACTTTCATCCATGACCTACCACAGTGCCTGATAAAAATTCAAAGTGGTACAGCCACATTGGAAAACAGTTTGTCAGTTACTTATAAAGTTAAACATACACTTATCATACAGCCCAAACAAAAGCTTATGTTCATACAATACCCATAAATGAGTATTTATAGCAGCTTTATTCATAATCACCAAAGCCTGAAAATAATGCAAATATCCCACAGCTTATGAACAGATAAACAAACATTCACACAGTGTAATACTATTTAGCAACGAAAGGAACCAACAGTAATACACACAAGACACGGATGAATCCCTAAGGCACACTGCTAAGTGAAAGAAGCCTCATTCAAAAGGCAATACATAATGTGACATTCTAGATGATGTAAAACTGTAAGGACATGAAACAGACCAGTGCTTGCCAAAAGTGGAGTGGAGGAGAGGTATGCTACAAGGGGCATAAAGGGTTTGAGAGGGGGTGCAAATGTTTTTCATTTTGACTGTCAAGTTACAGAACTCTATGTTTTTCAAAACTCATAGAACTATACATTTAAAGGGGTGATTTTTTTATTGCATGTAACAAACAAGCAACAATTTTAAAAACAGTCAGAGTTGTAAATGGTTTTACTAGGTTAGAGTTATGCAATCATCACCACAATCTAAGTGTATAACATGTTGCCCACCCCCTAAAAGGAATGCCATATCCATGGGAGTCATTCTCATCTTTCCTATGCCCCCTAGCTCCTGACAACCACAAATATAATTTATGCATCTATAGACTTACCTATTCTGGACATTTCATACAAATGGAATTATATAATATGTGACCTTGGGTTTATCTTCCTTTACTGAGCACAGTGCTTTCAAAGTCCTTCCATGTTGTAGCATATGTCAATATCTCATTTGTATACATCAGTCACCTTTTATTTATTCAATTATCAATTAATGGACATTTGGGTCATTTCCACTTTTTTCCCTGTTCTGAATCATGTTGCTATGCATATTCCTGTCCAAGTTTTTGTGTGGACACATTCATTCAATTTTCTTGAGTACAGACCTAGGAGTGGAATTGCTCGCTCATATGGTAACTTCTCTGTTTTATTTTTCAACATCTTTATAGATACAATTTACATACCATACAATTCATTTAAAGTGTACAATCAGAGGCTTTTTAGTATATTTACAGAGTATACATCCATCACCACAATCAATTTTAGAACATTTTTATTACTCCCAAAAGAAACCCTAACCCTCTTAGTCATCACCCTCTTCCTCCCATTATCTCTCAGCTCTAGGAAACTGCTAATCTACTTTCTGCCTCTACAGGTCTGCCTGTTCTGGATAGTTCATATAATTAGAATTACACAATACATGATATTTTGTGTCTGGCTTCTTCTACTCAACACAATGTTTTCAAGAATCATCCATATAGGATGCATCAGTGCTTCATTTCTTCTTATTATATTACTGCTGACTAAGATTTTATTTAATTATTCATGGAATAATATTCCATGTGGTAAATAGGTATATCACATTTTGTATATCCACAAACATTTGAGTTGCTTCCACTCTTTGGATTCCACTTATGTTTAAATGTTTAAGAAACACCTACGAGGAGTGTCCAACCTTTTGGTGTCTCTGGGCCATGCTGGAAGAAGAAGAGTTGTCTTGGGCCACACATTAAATATGTTGTAATATGTAATCACACAAAAAAATCTCATAATGTTTTAAGTAAATTTACAATTTTGTGTTGGGCTGCATTCATAGCCATCCTGGGCCGCATGCGGCTCATGGGCCGAGGGTTGGACATCCCAAAACCATTTTCCCAAATGGCTGCCATGGAGCATTTAGTCAGTACCTACTGTGTGCCCCTTTCATGCTCACCACTACAAAATGAGACAGGTCCTAATATTTACTTCATTTTGCTGTGGCACAGAGAAGGTGAGACACCTGCCCCAGACCTCATGGAATCCCAGATCTGTCCCTTCTGTTAAAAGGAAGACTGTTGTGGTTTTATGGGGTCTGAGAAGCAGCCCCTTGCTCAAATAATGACTCAGATGCTGGTAGCCTATGAATGGGTGCCTGTGATTTTTCTTATTACCTGGTGCCTCTAGCAGGTTTGGCAGGCATAGGAGGAGGAACCTGCAGGAAAGATCTGGATGTTGGCTGTCTGACCTGGGTGAGTCCTGGACCCACTCTCTCTAGAGATAAGCCTGAAGCTCTTAGACAGCCTGAGAGGCTGGGCAAGGACATCTGGGCCTCTGGCAAGGTTAGCAACTCTCCTAGCCCTCCTGGGTACCTTTCATCAGGGGAAAGGTTGTTCCAAGCTGCCCGAGGGCCCTGGCTAGTGTTTAGGAAACTTCAGTGCAATTATTGGTCAAATGGATCAATGAATCAGTGAATGAGAATGGCAGCTAGGGCATTTCAAGGTGCAAGGGTAAGAGCAAGGCCCCACTTTGGAAGTGTCAGTCGTGCTCTGTGTGGCTGTTCAGAGCTCTGCAGAGTTAGCAGGGTGGGGGAGAGAGCTGAGATGCTGGCCAGATAGGACAACCCAAGCACTGTGCCCAAGTATTTGCAGTTGTCCCAGGGGTACAGGGCTGAGCAGAGCTGCAGGTCTAGAGGGAAGAACTGGGACCCAGCCCAGTTCTAAGAGACAACCACAGCTGTGAGCACCTGGGTATCTTGTCTTCATGTATGCACCAGCATGCTACTTTATCTAGCTGTCAATGGGCCTGGGTAGTGTGGAGGGAGCTCCCTGTGCCTGAAAATATGTAAAGAAAGCTGAACTTGGAGAGATGGGACAGAGGTGGGGCCCAGCCTAACTGCAGGTGACTCAGGCTCAAAGACGGGATGAAGTCCAAGGTCCTGACCACATATGATATTGGCAGGTGGGCCAGGAGGAGTGGTCTGAGGCCCGGGAGAACACCCTGACCTTAGTCCCATGGCGATGATGAGGTAGGCCTAGGCTGTAGGTCATCCAGGAGGAATGCACATGCCCCCGTTCATAAACCTGCTTGTTCTTCTCCCTGTCTGCCAGAAGGTCATTCAGAGGTCACCCCCAAGAAAAGTTGGCACAAGAGGTACCACGACTAGCTCCAGGCTGTTTGGAACCACTGAGCTATATGGTAAGCTCACAGCTTACCTAATCAGGGTGGGGAGGGATGCAGAATCAGGGCCTCAGGAGGGTCTCAGGGTGGGTCCCACAGCAGTATCAAAGGCATACATGGCCCAGAGCCCAAGTTCAAATTCTTGGGGATCCTGAAAGCCCCACCTGGAGGTTGTACAGAATATAACCCCTGAGTTCTCAGGGGTTGCAAAGACAAGATCTCCGAAGACCACAGGCAGAGACAACAGACTTCTTCCTATTTCTAGCCATGGGAGTGTTCATATGGGTCCCTGGAGTTAGGAGTTGCCCAGCTGTAGGATGAGCCTGAGCCCTTAGGAGCTTCCCTGTGGATAGGCTGTGGCCAGGACTCTGAGCTTAACCTGGTCCCCCTGCCTGCGCTTGGCTCCAAGCAGGGTCTGGGCCTGAAAAGCAGGCAACAGTGACAAGGAACTCCCAGTGTGCTCTGCCAGGGTCATAACCTGAGGATGTAACACTGGCTTCTGGAGGAACAGATATGGGTGAGTTCATGGGCCCCTTCTGGCTCTGGCTGGTGCTCTGACCAACCCAGGACTAGTCAGGCCTTTCTGAGGGGCAGTCCTTGAGCATCTGAACCCAGGCAAGCCTGTGGGCTACTACTTTCTGAAGCCTGCATATGTGGTTGTGTTTGGAGTACCTCCAATAAAGGGCAGAGAGTAGAGGATCTGCAAGGGTCTGGGCTGAAGAGGAGAGGAACACCGTCCTAGGCTCCAGCATGTGTTTCCCTGTCAGGAAAATCTTGGGTTAGTTTCAGGTGGAGTTTGCTTAGCTCTGTGATGCCAAAAAAAGGCTGAGGGCCCTGAAGATGACCCATAAAAGGGAAAGGAAAGGCCTGGGGACTTCTGATTTCTCCCCTAGGGGACTCTCCTTTCATCTTTTACTATGGGTATCCAGATATCAAACTATGAGAGAAGACTGGTGAGTCATAACCCCAGCCTGGGTCTCACCCTCTGTGCTATGGAGAAAGGGAGTGGAGGGGCTCTTAAATGTGGGTTAATGACCTTCAAGCTCTACAGGACCACCAAACAGCTAGGAGCCTGAGAAGAGCACACTTTTATCCTGGGGCTGTGCTGATCCTTCTTCTGAGGCTGTGGGCCCAGTCCTGAAGGCCACCCCACCCCCAGCCCATCTGCCAGGGTTGAGCTCCCTTCTGTACAGTGAGAAAGGATATTGCAAATTAATCTTTATTTCCATCTTGGAAGAAAACCTTAATTCTCTGTATTGAAATGATCCCCATCATCCCAGGGCATCAATTATGGGCTTTAATTGCAGTCAGTCTTGACCAATTAGAGGAGGGCAGCCCATCCAGGACTCTCCCTCCTCCCTGTGCAGGCTCCCCAATCTGGAACACTTGTGCCAGGAAGAGGAGCCCACATATCATCTGGTTATGAAAATCTTCAGGAATTCCATCTATCTGAGTGAGACAGAAGGCTATTGGAAACCCGGGCATACCCTTAAAGAGTTTGTTCACAAACTTACTTGCAGGCACTCATCCTGGACTCCAGTGGAGAAACAGCAGCTCAAGCAGCACCAGAGACGTACGAGGAGAGACTGAGTCATGTGAATTCAGGGTGAGGGCTAGAAGGACAGCTGCCATTGTCCTTGTATTGAGCCCTCCCACTGCATGGCTGATGGGCATCATCTTTCCTGTGTTGAGCCATCTCCCCGCATAGTCAAATATGAATCTGCATTAGCCTGGTGAAATTCACCAGTTCCACCTGACTAATCCCTGAGACCCTGCCCCACCACAAAGGTCCCCAGGTATCAGGAGAGTGGTAGTTATTACCCTTAAACTTTTGTTGAGTGGCCTCAGACTCAGCACTGGTGTCAAATCTGAATCTGCATTAACCTGGTGAACACCACTTGCCCCACCCTGGTGACTCCTGCCTCACCCAACTCATGTACCACCTGAAACTGAGTGACTGAGTCTCACAGGCAGTCAGCAGGTGGTGGCAGATCTTGGAACGCCTGCCTCCCTGCCTGCCTGCCTTCCTCCCTCCCTCCCTCCCTCCCTTCCTCTCCTTTTATTGTAATTCTATTATAGTTGTCCAAATTTTCCCATGTTGCTCTCCCCTGCCCCCCTGCCTGCACAGTCATTCCCCACCCTGTTGTCCATGTCCACTGGTCATTTATATTCGTTCTTTAACTAGGGCCTTCCCCTTCTTTCCTCCCTTATTCCCCTCACCCTTCTCCTTGGTCCCTATCAGTTTGTTCTTTGTTTCCATGCTGCTGGTTCTATTTTGCTGGTTTGTTACTTTTGTTCATTATGTCCCTGTTATAGGTGAGATCATATGGTATTTGCCTTTTGCCTCCTGGCTTATCTCACTTAGCATAATACTTTCCAGTTCCATTCATGTTGTCGTGAAGGGTAGGAGTTCCCTCTTTCTGCTGCATAGTATTCCATTGTGTAAATGTACCCAGTTTTTTGATCCACTCATTTACTGATGGGCACTTAGGCTGTTTCCAGCACTTGGCTATTGTAAATTGTACTGCTATGAATACTGGGGTGCATAGATTCTTCTGAATTGGTGTTTCAGGATTCTTAGAGTATAATCCCTGCAGTGGAATCACTGGGTCAAAAGGTAGTTCCATTTTTAGTTTTTTTAAGGAAATTCCATACTGTTTCCTACAGTGGCTACACCAGTCTGCAAGACTCCCACCAAGAGTGCACTAGGGTTCCCTTTTCTCCATAACTTTGCCAGCACTTGTTTGTTGACTTGTTAATGATGGCTATTCTGATGGGTGTGAGGTGGTATCTCATTGCAATTTTGATTTCCATTCCTCTGCTGGCTAGTAATGCTGAGCATCCTTTCATATGCATATGGGCTCTGTGTATGTCCTCTTTGGAGAGGTGTCTGTTCAGGTCCTTTGTCCATTTTTTCATTGGAGTTTTTCTCTTCCTCACATTGAGTCATATGAGTTCTTTATATATTTCAGAGATCAAACCATTGTCTGAGATATGGTTGGCAAATATATATTCCCATATGGTTTGTTCCCTTTTCATTGTGATGATGCTTTCTTTAGCCAAGCAGAAGCCTTTTAATTTGATGTAGTCCCATTTCTTTATTCTTCCCCTTGTTTCTCTTGCCCTAGAGGATGTATCAGTGAAAATATTGCCATGTGAAATATCTGAAATTTTACTGCCCACGCTTTCCTCTAGGACTTTTATGGTGTTACAGCTTATGTTTAAGTCTTTTATTCATTTTGAGTTTATTCTGGTGTATGGTGTAACTTGGTGGTCTAGTTTCACTTTTTTGTATGCACTTGTCCGGATCTCCCAACTCCATTTACTGAAGAGGCGATTTTCATTCCATTTTATTCTTCTGCCCTCTTGTCAAACCTTAATTGACCATAGAGACATGTATTTATTTCTAGGCTCTCTAATCTGTTCTATTGATCTATGTCTTATCTTATGCCAGTACCAGACTGTTTTGATTACAGTAGCCTTGTAGCATAGTTGGATATCAGGTATTGTGATCCCTCCTACTTTGTTCTTCTTTCTCAAGATTGATATGGCTATTCGGGGTCATTTTGGTTCCATATACATTTTTGAAATTTTTTTATAAATTTGTAAAATATGTCATTGGTATTTTGATAGGGATTGTGTTGGATCTATAGATTTCTTTGTTTAGAATGGACATTTTAATGATGTTGATTCTTCCAATCCATGAACATGGTATATGCTTCCATTTGTTTGTGTCTTCCTTAATTTCTTTCTTCAGTGTTGTGTAGTTTTTGAGTATACATCTTTTGCCTCCTTGGTTAAGTTTACTCCTTGGTACTTTATTTTTCTTGTTGCTATAGTAAATGGGATTTTTTTTTTGTAGTTTCTGTTTCTGATATTTCATTGTTGGTGTATAAAAATGCCTTTGATTTCTGAATATTGACTTTGTATTCTGTATTTTGCCAAATTCAATTATTAGGTCAAGTAATTTTTGTGGAACCTGTAAGGTTTTTTTGTGTACACCATCATGTCATCTGCAGATAATGACAGTTTTGTTTCCTCCTTTCCAATTTGGATGCCTTTTATTTCTTTTTCTTCTCTGACCACTGTGGCTAGCAATTCCAATACTATGTTGAATAAAAGTGGTGAAAGAGGACATCCTTATCTTGTTCCTGATCTTAGGCGGAAACCTTTTAGGTTTCACTCATTGAGTATGATGTTGGCTGTAGGTTTATCATATATGGCCTTTATTATGTTGAGGAATGCTCCCTCTATTCCCACTTTGCTGAGTGTTTTTATCATAAATGGGTGCTGGACTTCATCAAATGCTTTTTCAGCATCTATGGATATGATCATATGATTTTTGTCTTTCCTTTTGTTTATGTAGCTTATTACATTTATTGATTTGTGAATATTATACTATACCTGCATCCTTGGGATGAATTCCACTTGATCATGGCATATGAACTTTTTAATGTAATCCTGCTTTGCTTCAATTTTGTTGAAGATTTTAACATCTATGTTCATCAGTGATATGGGCTTGTAGTTTTCTTTCTCTGTTGAATCTTTACCTGGTTTTGGAATTAGGATAATACTGGCCTCATAAGAAGAGTTTGGGAGTCTTCCATCTTGAATTTTTTAAAATAATTTGAGAAGGATAGGAGTTAGCGCTTCCTTAAACATTTGGTAAAAATTCACCTGTGAATCCATGTGGTCCAGGGTTTTTGTGTGAAAGGAGTTTTTTAATTACTGCTTCAATTTCACTATTCGATATCAGTCTATTCCAGGTTTTTGCTTTCTTGATTCAGTTTTGGAAGATTACATATTTGTAGAAATTTGTTGATTTTACCAAGATTGTCAAATTTCTTGGCATATAGTTGTTCATAGTAATTTCTTACCATTCTTTATATTTCTGTGGTATTAGTTGTAATTTCTCCACCTTCATTTCTGATTTTATTTATTTGGGTCCTTGTTCGTTTTTCTTGATGAGTCTAGTTAAAGGCTTGTGGACATTATCTTTTCAAAGAACCAGCTCCTGGATTTATTGATCCTTTGAATTGTTCTTTTAGCCTCTTTGTCATTTAATTCTGCTCTGGTCTGGATTACTTTCTTCCTCCTACTTGCCTGGGCTTTATTTACCATTGTTCCTCTAGTTCTTGTAGATGTAGGTTTAGATTGCTTATTTAAAATTTTTATATATTTTTAATGTAGGACTGTATTGCTATGACCTTCCCTCTCAGGACTGCCTTTGCTGTGTCCCATACGTTTTGGGTTGTTGTGTGATCATTTTTATTTGTTTCCAGAAACTTTTTGATTTCTTCCTTGATTTCACTTTTAATCCATTCATTGTTTAATAGCATGTTATTCGGTCTCCATAAATTTGAATGTTTTTGAGTTTTTTCCTTGTGGTTGGTTTCCTCAAGCCATTGTGATCTGAGAAGATGTTTGATATGATTTCAATTTTCTTGAGTTTTTCAGACTTGTTTTGTGACCTACCATGTGGTATATCTCTGAAAATGTTCCATGTGCACTTGAAAAGAATGTATATTTTGCTTCTTTGGGGTGAGTTTCTGTAAAAAATCAATTAAGTCCATTTGATCTAGAGTGTTGTTCAATGCCACAATATCATTGTTGATTTTTTGCTTGGGAGATCTATTCATTGTTGACAATGAAATGTTAAAATCCCCTACTATGAGTGTGTAGCTGTCGATATCATTCTTGAAGTCTTCCAAGATTTTCCTTATATATTTGGGTGCTCCTATGTTGGGTGCATATATGTTTACATGGGTTATATCTTCTTAATGGATTGTTCCCTTAAATATTATATAGTGTCCTCCTTAGTTTCTTTTTTATGGCCTTTATTTTGAAATCTATTTTGTCTGACATGAGTATTGGTACCCTAGCTTTTTTTTCAGGTCCTTTTGCTTGGAATATTTTTTTCTATCCCTTCACTTTCAGTCAGTGTAGATCTTTTGTTCTTAGGTGGGTTTCTTGTAGACAGCATATATGCAGGCCATGTTTTCTTATCCATTCAGCTACACTATGTCTTTTGATTATAGCATTTAATCAATTTACATTTAAGGTTATAATTAGTAGGTACTTATTCATTGCCATTTTTCCTTTGTTCTTGTGTTTCTCTCTCTCATTTCTTCATCTTCTTAAGGCAGTTCCTTTAGCATCTGTTGCAATGGAGCATCTAGTTTCATAGAGATGTGTTCTTTTAGTTTTGTTTTCCTTTTTGTCTCAGAAACTCCTTATTCCATCTTCCATTTTAAATGAGAGTCTTGGCTGCAGGCCTTTGCTTTTCATTACTTGGAATATTTCTTGCCATTCCCTTCTGGCTTGTAGTGTTTCTGTTGGGAAATCAGCTGCTTTATTGGAGCTCCCTTGTATGTTACTTCCTGTTTCTCCCTTGTGGCCTTTAAGAATCTATCTTTGTATTTAAAATTTGGCATTTGCCCTGGCTTTTGTGGCTCAGTGGACTGACTGCCAGCCTGTGAACCACTGGTTTGATTCCTAGTCAGGGCACATGCCTGGGTTGTAGGCCAGGTTCATGGTGGGTGGTGCGGGAGAAACAGTCTCACATTGGTGTTTCTCTCCCTCTCCTTCTCCCTCCCCTTCTCTCTGTCTAAAATGAAAATAAATAAAATCTTTTAAAAATAAAATAAAATTTGTCATTTTAACTATGATGTATCTTTCAGTAGGCCTCTTTGGGTTCCTCTTGATTGGGACTCTATGTTTCCTGGACTTGCATGACTTCTTCTCTCATCAAGTTAGGGAAGTTTTTCATTATTACTTTTTCAAACAGATTTTCTATCCTATTCTTCTCCTTCTGGTATCCTTATTTTACAGATATTATTACATTTCATGTTGTCCTGCAGCTTCCTTAACTCCTCTTTGTTCTTTTTGAGTCTCTTTTCCTTTTCTTGCTCTTTCTGGGAATTTTTTTCTACTTTGTCTTCTATCTCACTCATTTGATCCTCTGCTTCATCTAGCCTGCTTTTAATTCCTTCTACTGTGTTCTTCAATTCATAAATTGTATTCTTCATCTCTTTCTGTCTGTTACTGATAGTTCTATGTCCTTTTTCATGCTGACGTAGTTTGCAGTTAATTGCTTATAGCTTCCCTGTAGTTCTTTGTAGTTCTCACTGAGCTCATTGAGCTTCCTTATAACCATTATTTTGAACTCAGTGTCTGATAGTTGACTTGCTTCTATTTCATTTAGCACTCTTTCTGGGGATTCCTCCTTTCCTTTCAATTGGAGGTTGTTTCTTTGTCTCCCCATTGTGGGAGAGACTCTTCTTAGATTAATCTGCTTTGACTAATCTCCTTCTTAGATTAATCTGTCCTCATGGTGTGAACTTCTATAGTGGAGACGTGAGATTCAGTGGTGCTGTCTCATTGATCTCCTGAAATTGGTGCTCCTGGGATGCCCCTTATGTCTTTTATGTGGGCTTTCTGGTTGTAATTGGATTTTGGTTGTTGTTTGGTCATTCTTTGTTGGGTTTTTCCCTCTGACTGGCTGACTAAGAATCACTCCACCCATAACATCTTGTATGCTGTTATGCAGGTGCACTTTTTTTTTTCTTTCTGAATCCACCTCTGGTAATGTCAGATGGTGTCCCAGTCTGGCCTTAGGCATTCTGTTCCAGACTACTGGGGACCCACCATCTCTGGCTGTCTCCAGTTGTTAATCTAGTCACTCTGTAATCATCAATCAGGTTTAGGCACCACAGGGTGGGGCAGAGCAACTCCTGGAGGGAGGGCTACTGCTTCCTCTCAGGCTGATGCTCCTTGGAGGGGCATAGTCTACCTGAGCAAGATGGCTTCTGCAGTTATGGGGAATGACTTAGTACAGGGATCCTGGTGGCTACTCTCTCAGTTCTCTCCCCAAAGCCACTGCCCCCAATCGCTCTTCAAGCATCTCTGGTCCACTGTATCCCCCATTTGCTGGAGCCAGGGTAAGTGGCTAGAAATGAAAATTTATGTGTTGGCTCTTTAAACAACTCTCCATGACTCCAGTTGTTTGTCCCTGGCAGAGAGAAACCCAGTTGCTTTTTGCAGCTGGATGTTATCTGGGTACTTTTTGGACTCTGGTGCTATAGCCTAGGGAGTTCAGCTTGGGGTTCAGGCCTCTCACTTTTCAGGGGGAAACCCCAGCTGGAATATGCCTCTGACACTTCACTGTTGCCTCTTCATTTTCCCCATACTCCATACCAGTAACGTTGTGGTGAAACTGTTTCTTCTGCTTGTCTGTAGTTATAAGGCTTCTCTCCCACTAGTGGTCAGTTGTTTATTCTGGATGATTTCTCCACAATTTAGCTCTAATTCGACAGTGGTCCTGGGAGGAGGTCAGTGTAGCTTCTACTCACTCCTCCGCCATCTTGGATCTTGGAATGCATTGTTTCTTTTGCTAATCTGTCCCAGGCCCAGCACTGGTAGTAGCCAGCCTCATTCACAGTGTGGCTTCTCCCACATGCATCCAGGTCCAGCATAGGCTGTTACTAACCATGGATAACTTTTAGCTCTTTAACAAGTAGCTCTTAACAGGCAGTGCCTGACATTGGTCTTCACTGGAGCCTCTCCCAAGAGGCTCCAGAAACAACACACCTGCCCTGACTGGTGTGGATCATTTGGTTGGGTGTTGTCCCAGAAAGTGAAAGGACGTTGATTTAATTTCTGGTCAGGGCACATACCTGGGTTGCAGGTTTGATCCCCAGTCAGGGAACATATGAGAGGCAACTGATTGATGTTTCTCTCTGACATCACTGTTTCTCTCCCTCTCTTTTTTTCTCACTTCCTCTCTCTCTAAAAATAAATAAATAAAATCTTTTAAAAAGCACCACCTTATTAGCTCTACATGTAGCATACCCAACGGGTGGTCTCAGCAGGCACTTACCCTGCTGGGGTGAATCCAGCCCATGGGGTCAGCTCTCACACAGCAGCTTGTAAACTGTGGACATGGCCAATCTTCACAGTCAGTCATCCTGAGGGTCACTTCCATCCGCTGTCATGTCAACAGCAATCAAGTCTCAACTACACAACCCAAATAAGAGCAACCCCTGAAGCATTTGGCTCAGGTGACAAGGGACTGTGCCACTGGGCCCCACAGGATACCTCCTACATAAGGCCACTCTGCCAAGGCTGAGACATGGCAGATCTACCTAAAACACTGAAACAAAAACAGAGAAGCAGCCAAAATGAGACAAAGAAACAAGTCCCAAATGAAAGAACATTAAACATCTGCAAAAAAAAAAAAAAAAAAAAAAAAAAAAAAAAAAA
>PVKU01003531.1:0-87288 GCA_004027475.1 Anoura caudifer | reverse complement strand
AAAGAATCAGTCATAAATGAAGATTACATCATATGGAATCAACAGCAGAATGAATGAAACATTATTGAATCAGTGATTTGGAAGACAAGGTGGTGAAAAATACCTAATCAGAACAGCACAAATAAAAAAGAATTTAAAAAAATGAAGATAGTTTGATACCTCTGGGACATCAAGCATGACAATGTCCACACCATAGGGATACCAGAAGGAGAAGAAAAAGAGCAAGGGATTGAAAACCCATTTGAAAAAATAATGACTGGGAGAGAGAAGATGGTGGCAAGGTAGGTGGGAGCAGAGCCCGGTTCTACCTGTGCCCATCTGGAACACCTAGCCAATCTTCTAAGGAACAGAGTGAACAACCAATGGAATCCCAGCTTATATGAAGTTTGGAGGCCAAAAATTGTAGAGGACATTGATAAGCAGATGGTGAGGAGATTGTGTTGTGATGCTAATGTCCCTGGGATCTGTGCAGGGACCAGGGCTGCTGTGGCCCCTGGCCAGTGCCTGCCTGCTGCAGGATACAGGGAGGAGAGTTTGAGCACCAGCTCCCTTTCCTACCAGAGCAGGGAGGGCAACCCAGCACCGGGAGGGACCTGGATGCTTGAAGTCACTGCGGGGAATAGAGACGAAGTGGGAGACACACAGGTGGTGTACACCTGCTGGGACTGTGGACTCTGGCTAGGTCATTACCAGAGAAATTGGGGAGCCAGGCAACTCCTGGAGAAGGGAGAAGAGTTGGGCCGTGTTGGACCCCAACTTGAATAGTTTGCAGTCTGGTTAGAAAGTTGGACTGTGTGAAAAGCTGGGTGCTTGTTAAGAACTATGGGCTTAGACAAGAGGCTTTTACTCTTGCAGCTGCTTTGTAAGGAACTTTCCAGCAGCAGCTGATTCGCATGCACAACTTGCCCAGAGGCTGATTCAAGCCTCTTCCCAGCACTTGACTTGGGCTGCTAGCCCGGCAGCTGAGTTGCACCACTCGCTCGCCAGGAGGATGGCTGGCATCGCTCACCCTGCAGCTGATTCTAGCTGCTTGCAGCACCACCAGTCCTGAGGCTGATTTGAGTTGAGTGCTTGTGTTGGACCCTGGCCTAGCCAGGAAGCTGATTCTAACTGCTCACCAGAGGCTGAGTGGTACCACTTGCCAGGTACCTCTGGCCATGGAGGGCCAGCAAAGAACAAGGAGGAACACCACATGGACCTCGCACAACTGGTGGATTAAAGGCGCAGGCCTGGTGCAGATAGAAAGTGGGGGCCTGGCAGCTCATGGAGGACCTGGGCTGGAGGCCGGGTAAATGTAAATATTGTAACCCAGACCTGGCCCCCATCCTCAAAAACCTAGGAAAGGAGAAAAGCAAAGCACAGTCCTCCACTTCCTGTGGCATCCAGGAAGACCAGCAGAACTTGCTCAGTGGGTTTAGAGTCAGCAGGAGGCTTATTTTTTGCTTTCCTCTCTCTTTTCTTTTCTTCCCCCAAGTGAGACAATAAGACCTGGAGTTGTGAAAGGTCCAGAGACAGATCCAAAGAGGGGGCACAAGGCTAACCCCAACAACTGAGAAATTGAGACAAATTTCATTTTGCTATCCCATAGAGCTGGCATTTTATTGTTTATGTGTATTATTATTATTATTTTTACTTCTTTTATTTTATTAGTATTTTTAATTTCTCTTTTTTGTTTAGTTTTCATTGTTTTATTTCTCTGTTTAACTGCATTGTTTAACTAGTTTTCCTTATTCTCTCTATCATAATGTATTTTAATTTTCCTTCTTTCACTTCACTCATGTTCCAATAACACACTACTCTTAATCATGTACTTTCTATTCTGGTTATCCAAATCATATATTTCTTGTCATGTTATTTTTGTTCCAGTACTATTGTAAGTAATTGTTGTTCCATACAATTGTAAATACTATTCAGCACCCCTTCCTGATCTTAGACCAATTCACTTTATTCCTGAGCTTTATTATTGTTGCGTTTAACTCTATTCTCTCTCACACTATGCCTACTTTCTATCCTTTACTCTCACTGCATCTCATCATCTAACCTTGTACAAGCGCTCTGGTTTCTAGATTCAGCTCACAATCCTCCTCCCCATAACAAAGTCTTATCTCTCTTTCACCCTTTATAAAAAGTGGTGAAATATCACAGTTAACACTATAATTATACAAAGGATCTCCTATCTCTTCTCTACTTGTTAGTACTTTCAATCCCATAGAATACTCTCCCGATATCTTAATCCATTTTGCCTACACCCTGCCACTGATCACATACAAGATTAGGTGGGAGCTGTAAACATCAGTATACCCACCGGAGGAGAGAACCCACCAACAAAGGAACCACCAAAAGGTAAAAACTCAAGTACAATAAGAGGCACCACACAAACAGAAGAAAGGGCAAACTTAAAGCATCCAGACAAGAAGATCAAAGAGACCATAAAACTGAATCCCATAGAATTCCTACAATAGAAGTTCACCCTACAAAGACAGCTAGCAAAGTGAAACATTAGGAAGCACAGAAACAAATAGAGTCACCTAAAATGGGGAGACAAAAAAAGAACCTGCAATCAAAAGGAATGGAAAACTACCCACTAAAAGAGCTAAATGAAATGGAGGTAAGCAAACTATCAGACATACAATTCAAATAATGGTTATAAGGATGCTCGAGGAACTCACAGACAACTATAAGGGCCTGAGTGAGAACTATGACAGTATGAAAAAGAAAATAGAAACTATAAACAAAAACTAGGAAGAATAAACAATAAAATTTCTGAAATAAAAAAAACACACCAGAAGGAATTACAAGCAGGCTGGATGAAGCAGAGGACCAAATTAGTGAGCTGGAGGACAAGGTGGAAAGAAACACCCAGGCAGAGCAGCTGCATGAATAAAGACTAAAAAAATATGAAGAGAGCTTAAGGAAACTCCAAGATAACAAGAAACACAACAACATTCAAATCATAGGAATACCAGAAGAAGAAGAAAAGGACCAAGGGATAGAAACCGTGTTTGAAAAAATAATGACAAAAAACTTTCTGAACCAAGAGAAGGAAAAACACGCAAGTTCAGGAAGCACAGAACATCCCAACCAAGATGAACTCAAAGAGGCTAACTCCAAGGCACATCATAATTAAAATGCCAAAGAGAGAATCTCAAAATCAGCAAGTGAGAAACAAGAAGTAACATACAAAGGGGCTCTGATAAGGCTAGCAGCTGATTTCTCAACAGAAAAACTCCAATCCAGGAGAGAAAGACCAGAGATATTCCATGTAATGAAAAACAAAGGCGTGCAACCAATATTACTCTACCCAGCAAGGCTCTCAATTAAAATGGAAAGCAAAATTAGGATTTTCCCAGAAAAAAGAAGTCTGAAAGAATACATCTCCACCAAACCAGTACTACAAGATTTACTAAAGGGACTACTATAAGAAGAGAAAGGAAAGAACTGAAAAAGAGAGGAACATACATACAAAGGGGTAAAATGAACAAATATCTATCAGTAATAACCTTAAATGTTACTGGATTAAATGCTCAAATCAAAAGAAATAGAGTAGCTTAATGAATAAGAAAACATGACCCACACATATGCTGCCTACAAGTGACCCACCTGAGAACAAAAGACATACACAGACTGCAAGTGAAGGGTTGCAAAAAAACATTCCAAGCAAAAGGACAGGAAAGAAAAGCTGGGGTAGCAATACTCATAACAGACAAAATAGAATTCAAAACAAGGGCCATAAAAAGAGACCCAGAAAGACACTTCATAATAATCAAGGGAAGAATCCATCAAGAAGACATAAACATTAGGCAGCCAACATTGGACCACCCAAATATATAAGAAAAATCTTGGAGGACTTCAACAAAGATATAGACAACAACACTATTATAGTAGGGAATTTTAGCATCCCACTGACAAAAAAGGAGAGATTTTCCAAACAAAATATCAAAAGGATATCATAGCATTGAATAATGCCCTAGATCAAATGGACTTAACTAGTATATATAGAACATTTCATCCCAAAGAGGCAAAATACACATTCTTTTCAAATGCACATGGAACATTTTCAAAGACAGACCATATGATAGGACACAAAACAAGCCTCAACAAATTCAAGAAAATTGAAATCATATCAAGCATTTTCTCTGACCACAAGGGACAGAAACTTGAAACCAACTTCAAGGAAAAAATTGAAAAACATTCAAATTCATGGAGACTTAAGTGCATGCCATTAAACAATGAATGGCTGAAGAATGACATCAAGGAAGAAATAAAAAATTTAAGGAAACAAATGAAAATGAACTCACAACAACCCAAAACTTATGGGACACAGCAAAGGCAGTCCAGAGAGGGAAGTTCATAGCAATACAGGCCTACCTAAAAAAGATAGAAACATTTCAAACAAACAACCTAACCCTATGCCTGCAAGAACTCGAGGAACACCAACAAAGACAGCCCAGAGCAAGTAGAAGGGAGGAAATAACCAAGATCAGAGCAGAATTAAATGACATAGAGACTAAAAGCACAATTCTAAGGACCAATAAATCCAGGAGCTGGTTCTTTGAAAAGATAAATAAAATCGACAAGCCTTTAAGCAGGCTCATCAAGAAAAAAAGAGCTAGGGCCCAAATAAACATAATCAGAAATGAAAGAGGAGAGATTACACAGAAATACAAAGGATTGTAAGAAATTACTATGAAGAACTGTATGCCAAGAAATTTGAAAACCTAGGTGAAATGGACAAGTTTCTAGAAAAATATAATCTTCCAAAACTCAATGAAGAAGCAGAAAGCCTGAACAGACCAACAAGAGCAAATGAAATTGAAGCAGTAATCAAAAAACTCCCAACACACAAAAGTCCTGAACCAGATGGTTTCACAGGAGAATTCTACAAAGCATTTAAGGAAGAGCTAACCCCTATCCTTCACAGACTATTCCAAAAGATCCAAAATGATGGAAGACTCCGAAACTCTTTTTATGAAACCAGCATCATCCTAATCCCAAAACCTAATAAAGACACAACAAAGAAAGAAAACTTCAGGCCAATATTGCTGATGAACATAGATGCTAAAATCCTCAACAATATATTGGCAAACCACATCCAACAATACATTAAAGAGATCATACACCATGACCAAGTGGGATTCATCCAAGGGATGCAAGGATGGTTCAATATTCACAAATCAGTAAATGTAATACATCACATAAACAAAAGCAAAGACAAAAATCACATGATTATATCAACAGATGCAGAAAAAGCATTTGATAAGGTACAGAACCCATTTATGATAAAAACACTCAGCAAAGTGGGAATAGTGGGAGCTTTCCTCAACATAATAAAGGCCATATATGAGAGACCTACAGCCAACATCATACTCAATGGGCAAAAACTAAAAACTTTCTCACTAAGGTCAGGAACAAGACAAGGTTGTCCACTTTCACCACTTCTATTCAATACAGTATTGGAAGTATTGGCCACAGCAATTAGACAAGAAAAGGAAATAAAAGGCATCCAAATTGGAAAGGAGGAAACAAAACTATCATTGTTTGCAGATGACATGATAGTGTACATAGAAAATCCTATACACTCAGCCAAAAAGCTGGTTGACCTAATAAATGAATTTGGCCAAACAGCAGGATACAAAGTCAATATCCAGAAATCAAAGGTGTTTTTGTATACCAACAATGAAACAGCAGAAGCAGAAATCAAGAAAAAGATCCCATTTGACATAGCAGAAAGAAAAATAAAATACCTAGGAATAAACCTAACCAAGGAGGTAAAAGACTTGTACTCAGAAAACTATACAACACTGAAGAAAGAAATCAAGGAAGACACAAACAAATGGAAACATTTACCATGTTCATGGATCAGAAGAATTAACATCATCAAAATGTCCATACTACCCAAAGCAATTTGCAAATTCAATGCAATACCTACTAAAGTACCAATGGCATACTTCACAGACATAGAACAAGCACTTCAAAAATTTATATGGAACCATAAACAACCCTGAATAGCTGCAACAATTTTGAGAAAGAAGAGCAAAGTAGGAGGGATAACAATACCTGTCACCAAACTGTATTACAAGGCCACTGTAATCAAAACACCCTGGTACTGGCATAAAAACAGGCACATGGACCAGTGGAACAGAACAGAGAGCCCAGAAGTAAACCCAAGTCTCTATGGTCAATTAATATTCAACAAAGAGGGTAGAGGCATAAAATGGAGTAAAAATAGCCTCTACAAAAATGGTGTTGGGAGAGCTGGAGAGCTACATGCAGAAGATTGAAACTCAGTCACCAACTTACACCATACAGAAAAATAAATTCAAGGTGAATAAAAATCTGAAATATGTGTATGACACCATAAAAGCCCTAGAGGAAAACATTGTCAGGAAAATCTCAGACATTCCACACAGCAACATCTTCATTGATATGTCCTCTAAAGCAAGGTACATAAAGGAAAGAAAAAACAAATAAGATCTAATAAAAATAAAAAGCTTCTGCATGACTAAAGAAAACAGCATTAAAATAAAAAGAGAACCAACAATATGGGAAAACATTTTTTCCAGTGATACCTCAGACAAGGGTTTGATCTCCAAAATATATAAAGAACTTACACAACTCTACTCTAAGAAGACAAGCAACCCAATTAAAAAATGGGCAAAGGACTTGAACAGACACTTCTCCAAGGAGGACATACAGAGGGTCCAGAGACACAAAAGGATGCTCAGTATCCTAGCCATCAGAGAGATGCAAATTAAAACCACAATGAGATAGCACTTCACACCAGTCAGAATGGCCATCATAAACAAAGCAACAAACAACAAGTGTTGGAGAGGATGTGGATAAAAGGGAACCTTAGTACACTGTTAGTAGAATTGCAGTCTGGTGCAGTCACTGTGGAAAACAGTATGGAATTTCCTCAAAAAACTAAAAATGGAACTGTCTTTTGACCAAGCAATGCCATTGCTAGGATTATATCCTAAGAACACTGAAACACCAATCCAAAAGAACCTATGCAACCCAATGTTCATAGCAGCACAATTTACAACAGCCAAGTGCTGGAAGCATCCCAAGTGCCCATCAACAAATGAATGGATCAAACAACTATGGCACATTTACACAGTGGAATGGTACGCAGCAGAAAGGAAAAAGGAGCTCCTACCCTTTGTGACAGCATGGAGAGCATTATGCTAAGTGAAATAAACCAGGCAGTGAAAGACAAATACGATATGAATTCACCTTTAAGTGGAACCTAATCAACAAAACAAAGAAGCAAGCAAAATATAACCAGAGACATTGAAATAAAGAAAAAAATTGACAACAACCAGACGGGAGGTGGGAGGGGATAATGGGGGAAAAGGGTGAAGGGTTTACAGGAACAACTATAAAGGACACATGGACAAAACCAAGGGGTGGTTAGAATCAGGGGAGGGAGGTAGGGATGACTGGGGTTGGGGGGAGCGTGGGGAGAAGGCAGACAACTGTACTTGAACAACAACTAAAAAAAAAATAGAGCCCTGACTGGTGTGGCTCAGTGGATTGAGCACTGGCCTGCAAACGAAAGCGTAGCTGGTTTGATTCCCAGTGAAGGCACATGCTTGGGTTGTGGGCCAGGTCCCCAGTATGGGGGGCGGGAGAGGCATTTCCACAATGATATTTCTCTTTCTTCCCCCCTTCCCCCTCTCTAAAAATAAATAAATTCTTTAAAAAAATAAATAAACAGAAATGACAAAAAAGAGACTTATCTTTGTACAGCCTTGAATCCAGGGTGATGCCAGTCCCTTCTAACACACAACCCCATGCTCACCTTTCCACCCATGTTCTCTAAAAAAAGAAAGATCCCTTTTTTGGAGACTGAAAGGTCACTAAAATTTTTACATAATCCTGTCATCAATTATTCCAGTCAGCATTGGGGACATTTTTCCAAGTGCACAGAAGACTATAAACACACCATCTGTGACATGGGAAAGAAATTTCAAATTCTACCTAATGTGACTGACTCACTGACTAAATATAAAGCTCAAAAAAAAAAAAAAACACCCCCAAATAATAATGACTGAAAACTTCCCTAACCTGGTGAGGGAGATAGACATAGAAGTCCAAGACAAGTTGAACCAAAAGAGGCCCACACCAACACATATCATAATTAAAATGGCAGAGGCTAAGACAAAGACAGAATCTTCAAAGTAGCAAGAGAAAGGCAGTTAGTTACCAGCCAAGAAGCTCTCATAAGACTGTCAGATGATTTCTCAACAGAAACTCAGCAGGCCAGAAGGGGCTGGCACAAAATATTCAAAGTGATGAAATAAGTACCTACAACCAGGATTACTCTGCCCAACCAAGCTATCGTTTAAAATCAAAAGACAGATAAAGAGCTCCCCAGACAAGAAAAATTTAAAGGAGTTCATCATCGCCAAATTAGTATTTCAAGAAATGTTAAACAATCTTCTTTAAAAAGAAAGAAGTTCTAAAATAAGAGTAAAAATGGCAAAAAATACATATTTATCAAAAATTATTTTAAATGCAAATGGGTTATGCTCTAATCAAAGGACATATGGAGGCTGAATGAATAACAAAACAAGACCCTTACGTATGCTGTCTATAGGAGACTCACTTCAGATCAAGAGACACATGGACTGAAAATAAAGAGATGGAAAAAGATATTCATGAAAATGAGAATTAGATAAGTTTAAGTAACAATACTTATATCAGACAAAAGAGAATTAAAAAGAAAGGCATATAACAAGAGACAAAGAAGGACATTACATTATAATAAAGGAATTAATCTTAAAAAGATATGATACTTAATAAACATATATATATATATATCTAATGCAGGAGCACCAAAATATATAAAGCAAATGTACACAAAGGCAGATATTTACAGTAATACAATCATAGTAGGAGAATTTAACACCCAACTGACATTAATGGATAGATATTCCAAACAGAATATCAACAGAGAAACAACACATCAGATCAAATGGATTTCATTGATATTTTAGAACATTACATCCCAAATCAGCATAATATACATCTTTCAAGCACACATGGAACATTTTCCAGGGTAGATCACATGTTAGGCCACAAAACAAATCTAAAATTTAAGAATATTGAATTCAAAACCAGTGTCTTATCCCATCACAATGATATGAACATATAAATCAATTACAAAAGTAAACTGAAAAACAAACCAATAGAAGCTAAATAACTGCTACTAAACAATGAATGGGTTCATAATGAGATCAAGGAAGAAATCAAAAGATACTTTGAGACAAAGAATAATGAAACCACAATGATCCAAAGCCTATGAGACACAACCAAAGTAGTTCTAGGAAGGAAATTCATAGCAATACAGGCCTACCCACCAAAACAAGAAAAATCTCAAATAAACAATTTACCTTACACCTAAAGGAACTAGAAAAAGAAGAATAACAAAGCCATCATGAGTAGAAGGAAATAATAAGGAGTAGAGCAAAAATAAACAAAATAGAGTCTAAAAAATACAAAAAATCAATAAAACCAAAAACTTGTTTACTGAAAAGATAAACAATATTGATAAAACTTTAACCAGACTGACTCTCAAGAAAAAAAGAGAAAAGATCCAAATAAGTAAAATCAGAAGCAAAGGAGGACAAGTAACAACTGACACCACAGAAATACAAAGGATTATAAGAAAATTCTATGGACATGCCAACAAATTGGACAATCTAGAAGAAATGTATAAATTCCTAGAAACATACAACCTTCCAAAACTGAATCAAGAAGAAACAGAAAATCTGAACAGACAAATTACTCCCAACAAAATTGAATCAGTAATCAAAACACTCCCAACAAGTTAAAGTCCTGTACTAGATAGCTTCACAGCTTAATTTTACCAAATATTCAAAGGAGAACTAACTCCTCTCCTTCCCAAACTATTGTAAAAAATTCAAGAGAAAGGAAGCCTCCCAAGCTCATTTGATGAGGCCACCATTATCTTGATTCCAAAACTAGACAAAGACATTACAAAAAGAAAATTATAAGCCAATATCCCTGATGAACACAGATGCAAAAATCCTCAACAAAATATTAGCAAACCGATTTCAGCAATGCATTAAACATATCATATACCATATTCAAAGGGGACATATTTCTAGGATACAAGGTTGGTTAAATATCCAGAAATCAATTATTGTGATACATCACATAAACAAAATAAGTGATGAAAATCACATGCTATTAATAGATGCAGAAAAAGCACTTGACAAAATCCAACATTTATTAATTTATTTACTTATTTATTTATTTTGTTAGTCCTCATGTTTTCTTTATTAGAAGTTATTTTTTTTTATTGTTAATTGCAGTTGTCCCCATTTCATCCCCATTACTCTTCTCCTCCCTACCCACTCCCACCTCCCACATTCATTCTTCCCTCCCCTTTGTCTTTGTCCATGGGTCCATTATACAGTTCCTTGACAACATTCCTCTTCTATGCCCCGTTATCTCCTTCCCCTGCTCCTCTGGTTAGTTTGTTCTTTATTTCCATGTCTGTTTTTATTTTGTTCACTTGTTTGTTTTGTTGTTTAGGTTCCACTTATAGGTGAGATCATATGGTATTTGTCTTTCATCACCTAGCTTATTTCACCTAGCATAATGCTCTCCAGTTCCATCCATGCTGTCTCAAAAGGTAGGAGCTCCTTCTTTTTTCTGCTGCATAGTATTCCACTGTATAAATATACCACAGTTTTTTGAATCATTCATTTATTGATGGGCACTTAGGCTGTTTCCAGAACTTGGCTATTGTAAATTGTGCTGCTGTGGACATTGGGGTGCATAGGTTGTTTCGAGTTGGTGTTTCAGGGCTCTTAGGGTATAGTACCAGCAGTAGAATTGCTGGGTCAAAAGGCAGTTCTGTTTTTAGTTTTTTGAGGAACTTCCATACTGTTTTCTACAGTGGCTGAACCAATCTGCAATTCCACCAACAGTGTACTAGGGTTCCCTTTTCTCCACAACCTTTCCAACACTTGTTGTTTGTTGATTTGTTCATGATGGCCATTCTGACTAGTGTGAGCTCATTGTGGTTTTGATTTGCATCTCTCTGATGGCTAGTGATGCTGAGCACCCTTTCATATGTCTGTGGGCCCTCTGTAAAGTGGGAATAGAGGGAACATACCTCAATATAAAGATCATATATGACATACCCACAGCTATCATCATACTCAGCAATAAAACCAACCAACCAAACAGACAAAAACACTGAAGCATTTTCCTTAAGATCAGGAATGAGAAAAGGAGGTCCACTTTTACCACTGCTATTCAACATAGTATTGGAAGTCCTAGCCACAGCAATCAGACAAGAAGAGGAAATAAAAGGCATCCAAATTGGAAAGGAAGAAGTAAAACTGTCATTTGCAGATGACATGATACTATATAGAGAGAATCTTAAGGATTCCACCAAAACAGATAAATGAAGTTAGTAAAGTAGCAGAATACAAACTTAATATTCAGAAATAAGTTGCATTTTATATACCAATAGTGAACTATCAGAAAGAGAAATTAAGAATATAATGCATTTACTATAAAAATAATAAAATATCTAGAAATAAATTTAACCAAGGATGTAGAAGACTTTTACTAAAAAACTAGAAGACATTGAAAAAGAACTGAAGAAGTTACAAACAAATGGAAGCATGTATTGTTCCCATGGATAGGAAGAGTTAACATTGTTAACGTGTCCAAACTAGCCAAAGCAATCTATAGATTCAATACAACTCCAATCAAAATGCCAATGGCATTTTTCATAAAACTAGGATAAATAATCTGAAAATATATATGCAAGCACAAAAGACCCTGAATAGCCACAGCAACCTTGAGGAAAAAGAACAAAATTGGAGGTATCATGCTACCTGATATCAACCTATACTATAAAACAACAGTAATCAAAATAGTATAGTACTGGACTGAAAACAAACACATACAACAATAAACAGAAAAGAGAGCTCAGACATAAACCCACACCTATACAGCCAATTAATTTGTGACCAAGGAGGCAAGAATCTGTGATGGGGTAAAGACAGTCTATTCAATTAATGGTGTTGGGAAAACTGGACAGATATATGCAGAAAATAAAACTAGACCATCTTCTTACACCATATATTAGAATGAACTTGATAGATTAAAGACTTAAATGTAAGACTCAAAATCATAAAACTCCTGGAAGAAAACTTAAATTTTCTACATTGCTCTTAATAATATTTTTTTTCTGATGTATCTCCTCAGGCAAGGGAAACAAAAGCAAAAAGAAAAAAATGGGACTACTTCAAACTAAAGAGTTTTTGTACAGTAAAGGAAACCATCAACAAAATGAAAAGTCAACCTACTGAATGGAAAAAGATATTTGCCAATGATACATCTGACAAGAGATTAGTATACAAAATTTTTAAAGGAATCACACAACTCTACACCAAAGAAACCCAAACAATACAATTAAAAAATAGGCAGATGACCTGAACAAGACATTTATACAAAGAGAATATAAGATGGCCAATAAATTTATGAAAAGATGCTCAATGTCACTAGCCCCAGAGAAATACAAATTAAAACCACAATGAGATATCACCTCACACCTACCAGAATGGCTATCATCAGTAAATCAACAAACAAGTGCTGGTGAGGATGGGGAGAAAACAGAAGTCCATGCACTGTTGGTAGGATTGCAAATTGGTACAGCTACTATGGAAAATAGTATGGAGGGTCCTCAAAAAATTAAAAATAGATCTACCTCATGACCCAGCAATTCCACTTCTGAATATATACCAAAGAAATGCAAAATATTAATTTGAAAAGATATATACACTCCTGTGTTCATTGCAGCATTATTTACTATAGCCAAGATTGGAAACACCCCAAGTGCCCATCAATAGATGATTGTATAAAGTAGTGGTATATGTGTACAATGGAATATTACTCAGCCATACAAAAGAATGAAATCCTACCATTTGTGACAACGTGGATGCACCAACAAGGTATTTTGCTAAGCAAAATGTTAGTCAGGGAAAGACAAATACCGTATGATTTCACTTATGTGTGGAATCTAAAGAGTGATATAAATGAACAGACACAACAGAAATAAACTCATAGAGAACAAACTGATGGTTGCTGAATGAGAGGTAGTTTGAGGGCTGGGTGAAAGGTGAAAGGATTAAGAAGTAGAATTGGTAGTTACAATATAGTCATAGGGATATAAAATATAACATAAAGAATATAGTCAATAATAGTGTAATACCTATATATGGTGCCAGGTGGGTACCAGACTTGTCAGACAAATTATATAATTGCCTGACCACTATGCTGTACACCTGAAACTAATACAAAATACTGTTGAATGTCAACTGTAATTGAAAAAAGTTTTAAAGATGCCATTTTGTATGTATCCATTTGTAACTTATTTTCATCTGTTTTGAGGATCTATCCACAGGACACTCAGAGTTCATTTCTTCTGCTCATTGCAGAGTATTTCACTGTATGGCTGGCTGTCTCTCAGTGATTGGGTGTTCCGCTACATACTGATGAATACATATCTTACTTTTCTGTTCTTCCTCCTTTGCATGCATGTGAGTATGTGGTTGTGACCACAGGTCACTAGCATTTTAAATTTACTAGATGCAGTGGCTTGCTATGCAGAACAGCTGTATGGATGTCTACAGATAATAGTATGAGGAGAGTTCCCATCATGCAGCCTCTTCACCAGCACCTGATGTTTCCAAACTTTAAAATTTTTATCATTTAAATAAAAAATTAATTTTGACCAAGGCAAAATGGGATTCTTTATATTGTACGAGGATGAAGATCATGACTACCTGGGATGTGTGTGTGCGTGGGGGGTGGTTATTAGGGTGCCCTGGTCTTGGGGAGATGGTGCTGGGGGCCCAGAGGACCAGAGACAGACTGAGAAATGGCGACAGAAAAGGTGAGGGCATGATAAACACAGTTAATTAATCTTCAACTCAGTGAATACACACATGTTATTTCAAATCCTTCCATTTTCAGGAGTGTTTAAAACATAGGTAGTGTTGGTCAGACTGTCAGGGTAGGGCTTAGGTCTGCCTGACTCTGAAGCCCTCGGGGCCATACTCAGAACTGGATGTGACAAACACATGTGGGCATAGCCTCACATATACATGTCCACATATCCAAGCTCACACATGTACACCACATATGTGCATAGAAACTCACAAAAACCCACATACACAGCTTCATGGACATAGTGTGCAGGACTCATCCACACTGGTACACCCTCCAGAATCATCTAACAAAAGGCATATGCATGTGTGTGCACACACTGCCCCAGATGTAATCAGACTCTTCTGAACAGATGTCCTATGCTCACACACATCGTGTGCACACAGGCTCCCTCACGGGTGTCTCAGCCACAAGTCTGCCCCAGCTCCTGTACACAGTGGGTTGTGTACAGATATTTCTAAACACCTGGGACCAATCAGGATGGTTCCACAGTCAGGCTGAGACCTATACACAGTTAACACTTGCAGGCTTTCCTGCACATGCTCCATTCCAGTTTCCCAGGACCCACTGGCTCATTCCTCTTTCATCACCCAGCCGCTGAAAAACTCCTGCTCTAAACTATTAACTAACCTGCTCAGGAATCTGGGTTGTAACCAGCAGACCCTGAACTGCACTCACCACGTTTGCCTGTGAGGGAAGGGAAAGAGGTACAGGACCGAGGGTGTCCTCAGGGGAACCTGAGTCCTCTGTGGGTGTCTCTGCCTTCCTTCTCCCTTGCTTTTTGTAAACCAAGAATGTGTGTAAAACGGGGTGCTGATGGTAATGGGACTAGAGTCTGAGGCAATTGTCCCTGATGGTCGAGGCTGCCATGGGGGCATATATGCCAGGCCAGGGTGACCAGAAACAGTAGCAATAGCAATGATGGAACCAGCTCTGCTTTGGTGGCCCAAGGAGTCAATATCAACGGACTCTAATCCTCAGTAGCCCATTGAGTGCGGTACACCCAGTGTGTGCTAGGGTCTGTGCCAGGCACTGGGAACAGAAACTTCTATTTCTGGGGCTCACATTCACATGGGGGACACTGAATGAATGAGGTGAATAAGCAGACTATTCAGTGTGTTAGAAGGTAATACATGTTAGGAAGAAAATTAAAGCATAAGAGGGGAATAAAGAGCACAGGAGAGGACTTTTACTGAGGTGTTCAGGTAGGGCCTCACTGCGGACAGTGAGGGGCAGGCTGGGGGATGATCCTCTGGGGGCAGAGGGTCAGCAGGTGCAAAAGCCCTAAAGTGGGAAGCCAGTGGGGCTGGAGCAGGTAGGTAGGAGAGAGGGTGGTGGGATAGGCCAGGAGTCCCAGGGCAGGCAGGTGATACAGAGCCTTGGGGGACACGATGAGTACATACACATGAAAGAGGAGAGGGCTCTAGGAGAGTTTTTGATTGAGGGGCCATGTGACCTGATAGGTGTGAACAGGACCTGTCTGGTTACTGTGGAAGAGCGTGTGGTAGCAAGTGAACAGGCACCACTGAGAGGACTGCAATAGTCTGAGCAAGAGATGTGAGGTCTGGCCAGGCTGCTGGTGGTGGTATGAGGAGAGATGAGCTTTGAGTAGGTTCTGAGGGTGACACTGTGGACCTGCTGATGAGTCAGATGAGATGGAGTCAGATGAGATGTGCCATGGGTGCTGCTATTATTATCACCACCTTTCAGGTTGGAACACTGAGTCACAAGCAAGTAGCTCAATGTCAGTAAAGCTGTAAGTGGAAAAAATTGGTATTTTTACATTATATCTATCATTGGAAAATGCTACAATGAGGAACAAACCTGCCTGAGCTATATGGAGGTGCACTCTGTGGCAGAGCTGGCTCCTGGGGGAAAGGCAAGTGGGCAGCCTTGAGAATTGATCCAGGGTGCTAATTGGTGCCCAGCTCTGCTGGGCTGTAGAGGTGGCAGGTTGAGCATCCTCCAGGGCAGGGGGCAGTTGTACTCTTGGTAAGGGAGGGAGGGGGACCTGCCCAAGGCCCCACAGTTGGATATTAGTACTGGTACATGGGAGAAGACTCTCAGAGTGGGCAGGATTGATGATCCATGGGTACACAGTGGCATACATGGGTCCCTGGCTTCTGTGAACTGTACCCAGGACCAAGAGCATGGTCCAGACTGACCCAGATTGGTGAGAGTCACAGCTTACTGAATCTGCCCATGTGCACTCTGAGTCACAAAGCAGAGGCCCACTCCAACAGTCTTCAAAAACAAAGGGAATTTGCTGCTTCATATAATGAGGACTGGCTTCAGGCATATCTGGATGTTGGTGCTCAGCTGAGGTCCTCAAGAATCTGTCTCCTTCTATCTCTGTAAGTTTTTATCAGTGTTGACACCATTCCTTTGTGGTATTGATGTCAGTTCCTTCATGGTGACAAGATGGCCAGAGCAGATTCAAGTTCATATCCACCAACTCAGTAACCCTAGCCAGAAGAGAGGGCCTTGTTCCTGAAAGCTCCAGCAAAAGAACATAATGACATGCCTGGTCCCTGCCATCTCCATACTTTGGAGGGACGGAGCAGGTCAGCAGGAACCCTGCTGACCTGTGATTTTGTGGGATGGTGGTCCTGGAGCCAGCACCTGTGACCTACTTGGGACTATTCCCTCCCTGAGCCTCCACCCTGCACCTGTGAAGTAGGACAAATCACAATGAATGCAGAGTTAGGATGATTAGATGCAGAAAGTGTCCTGGGGGTTGATGACAACATCTGAGAGGGGCATAGGCCCTGGACTCTTTCAGACCTTGTATCAAGTCTCCATTCCGCACCTACTTCCAGGTGATCTTGTGTGAGTCCTCAAGAGTCCTGAGACTGCAACTTCAAAGGTGCACCAGAGTCGGAGCCAGAAGGGGTGGTAGGTGTGGGGCTTTCAGTCATCAGTGTTGACAAATCTCACTCTTGTCACTGGTGGCCAGTTCCTCACAGCTGCTGACTATACTCTTGCCTGTGCACCCCCTGAATCCCAAGCTAGGCCTTGGCCTCCGGCATCCAGCCAACTCCTACCAGACTGTGTGACCTTGCCACATCTCTTGGCCTCTCTGGGACTCAGTCAACTGATGAAATGAGGGTGAGGATTTTCACTGTGCAAGGTTTTATGAGAGAGAAAGCATGTGGCACACTCTGAGTCAGGCCTGTCACATGTGAGGGTCCCTGCTACCTCCCACCCTCTGTAACAGTTTCAATCTCCCAGAATCATTTATTTTTGGCTGGATAATCACCCTTTTAGGAACAAGCTGTTCCTGGAACAATGAGCAAGTGACAGATCTAATAGTAAAGGTGCTCAGACAGGGGCACAGTGTAAGGAAGGAGTGGTGGTGGGAAAGGTTTTGGAATATGAGGGTGCCTTAGAAACCCTGTATGGAGCTGTCTTGGCTGAAGTGGGACTGGTGAGTGGGGAGAGGAGGCTGGAGGCAGAGTGGGGCTCTAGCTTAGTGGAAGGTCCTGTAAGGTGACCTCAGGCTTGGCCCTCACTCTCCAGCATTTGGTACAGCAGCTACCTTGGTGAGGACTTCCACTGTGGGGAGGGAGGGTCCTATTCAGAAACAGCAGCCTCAGTATTTCCACCCAAAATGTGTACCCCCCCAGGACTGGGCCTCCTCCCACCATCTTCTGGCCACTGGAAGATGCTGTCTGTTTTATCAGTGGTACCCTGTGACTCTGACAATTGTCCCTCCTTATCAGCAGCCCACTGGCTGTCCATGGGATGAGAGTGGCCCAGTCTAGCCAACATGTCCACACGTGTATCCACATTCCTAGTTCACTTCATCCACAGGTTTCTTTGTGCTGAGGTGGCTGGAGCAGAAGACCAACCCCTATCTTTTGCTTCAGCTTTTCTTCTGTGAAGGAAGTCCCCAGAGATGCTCTTATGAATGGCCTCATAGCCCATTCATAAGCAAGGGGCAGCAGTGCTTGGAGGGACAGGGCAGGTCTGCCTCCCTTATGGCCAAGACACCTCCTTCTGAGCCCCAGCCTCCTGTCTGAACATCACCATCCTTCTGGGGTCTCCTCTCACTCTGGCCATCAGGAGCCATCTGTGAGGGGAGCCCTGAGAAGGGCACTTGCCTGAGATCCCACAAAAAGGTAGACAGAGTGGGCCCTGGACCTGGGTCCATCAGGCAGAAGGAGCAGTGAGAGCAAAGACCAGAGAATGTGGGATCCCCTCAGGCATAGGGAAGGTGGTGGGCCTTGATTAGCTTGAGCTCAGCTCAGGGGAAGCTGGGCTTCTGTGAGGGCCCCAGAGCCTGGATGGAGGAGCATTTCTCTCACCCTGCTGAATACTGAGAACCAGCAAGATGCTGCTGATTGGGGTTATCACCTACCCAATCACCCAGCTCCGAGTCTGATTAGAAAGCAAATTGTTTCATCTCACATCACACCCATTACACAACAGTCCTGCCAGGTGCCCACCCACACCCACCTGCCATCCTTAAGTGGCACCCCCCTTCTACCAAACCCTACCTGGTCCCTCCCTGGTTGCCTCCTACTGGGCCTTTCAAGCAATGTTTACCACCTCTGGCCAGTGTGTCCTCTTCCACCAGCACCTCAGAGCACACACTGGTTCCCTCTGGCCCCTTTCTCTGTCTTCCTTCTGGGCTCACTTGCTGCTGCCTGAGTCTCAGTTTAGGCTTTCCTCCCAACTTATCTTGGGCCCTTTTCCCTACTTCCTCCTTGGTCTCACACATTCCCTTGGTCTTGTATGAATGTGCTATGACCCTTCTCTGTCTCCAGCCAGACTCTCCCCAAAGGTCCCAGAGTGTGGCTCAGGAGTCCCACACAAAGTCATCAAGGTGTCATGCCCAACCCTGTCCTGTAGCTGGGCTTCCATCTGTGGGCATGAGAGTATTACCAGGCATCCTTGGCCCCCTCCCTCCTGCTCCCTCACCTGCACCATCAGTGCCAAAGTCAGTGATTTTACCTTCTGATCATTCCCAACCTGCCTCCTCCTCCCACTCTTCACACTTCACCTTCAGCTCAGCTCATACCTCCCTCCTCCCCCCTCACCCAGCCTTGGTTATGGCACCTCCATCCTAGCCAACTCCTCATGCTTCTCATATGGATGTGATGAAATCCCTGGTGATAATGGTGAAGGAGGAGATGGTGGTCTCAGGGTGCTGGTGAGGTTAGCCATTGTGATAATGGTAACAGTATAGGGTCAGGGTAAGGGACTGGCTTGGGAGGTCATGCTTGGGTACTGAACTGGGGAGGCAGATGGTGGGTCAGGAACCTGGCTTCTGTGGCTTGGTCCGTGCCCCAGCTCTGGAACCCTTGGGAGATTTGGGCTTCCAAGGCTTCTCCCTGGAGCTTTGTGGGAAGGCATGTTCTTGCACCACTCCTGGTCTGCTCCCACATTTTATGTACCCAGCCAAGAGCCTCTGTCCCTCTCATCCACTAGGAGGAACATAAGAGGTAGGATGAGAAGGGGCCCTGACAGAGGCTGCAGAATGGGGCCAGGAGGGTGGAGAGGCAGGCATCTGGGTGGAAAATGCAAGGAGAGAGCTCATTGGACTCCACGGGTGCCTTTTGAAGGTAACAGGCCCATAAACTCGTATCCTCAGGTTGACCTTCAACCTGTCCCACAATGGTTTGCTGCCTAGGGCTGGGCCTGGCCTCAGGGTGTAGCGAGTGGGAGAAGTGAACTGGAAGTTGGTTGGAGCCAAGGTCATCATGAAGGACAAGAGAGAAATGGATGTGGAGACAGAGCAGAGGCTGGAGGGAGGAATGGAAGGAGGGTGTTTTGGGGAGGCAGGGTGCACAGACTTCACCATGCGTCCAGATGGCCTCTCTTAGCCCCCTTGTTCAGCCCAGTAAGCACAGCTGTGACAGAGGTGCCTGGTCACAGGCACCCTCACTGGTCACCTGCCTTAACTGAAGATGGGGCTCAGTGGGTGTGAGAGAGCTGATAGGACCCACCCTCGGGTTGGAGTGGGGGGCATGCAGGTCAGGGGGAGAGGCTCTGGCCAATAAGAATGAAGTGGCAGTTAGCAGCCTGATGCCAGGCCTTGCCCAGTGGTGAGGTGGTGACTGTGTGGGAAGCCTAGAGGCTCAGGGCTGAGTATGTGGGGGTGTCTTTTGAGTGGCAAATTGAGTGGCTGAAACAGGCCCCTTATCCTAGCCTCCCCAGGTTGGCCTGGGCTTCTGGCTAGCCTTTATCTGGAACCCCAGCTATGGCCTCAGGAAGTGGCCGTTTCTCTGCACTGTGCTGTCTCCCCACCAGAGCTGGTGATAACATGTGGCAGGGGGTGGCATGGAGGGATTGAGCAACACCTTATAGTGGGGCACATGGGGAGACTCAGGCACATGACCTCTGATTTGCTGGCCTGGGTAGGGTTGGGGGTAGGGTTTAGACCCTTCTTACCTGATAGCAGCACTGCACAGAGGAGGCTGCCTGGGCACAGGGGTTGCAGGCCACCCATGAGACTTGGTTGTGCCGGGGGTGGGGGCCCAGCTACATCCAGTGAGCACTGGGCTGTGACCCCAGTGCCTGGTACACAGGTGACACTTAGTAAATATGGAATAATCAACTTTGGGCCTCTTCTTTAATCCAGCTTAACTCTCATGTTCCACCCCTATGCTGAACCGCCAAACCTTCCCAAATGTCCTCTTCACCTTCCCAAATGTCTTCTTCCTCCTCCAGGGCCTTAGCCTGAACTGCCCCCTCCCTGCTCACTTGGCCAATCACCAACCAATGCTGGGGGTCTTTGTCCAACTCACAGTCTCTGTCCCTCTGGTGGGCCCTGGAGAGTCAGTGTTTGAGTGTCCAGAGCTAGTGGGAAGTTGGGGGCCAAAGGTTCTCTTGACATCCTGACTGACATAGTCTTCCCACCTGTGCCATCAGGACTGTTACGGCCTTTAAGGCCTCTGCCTAACCAGCCTTCCTTCACAGCTGCCTCTACCGCTGGTGATCAGTTGAAGCACTGGGCTCCCACAGTAGACCCCTGCAAGCCCAGAGCTAGGGTCAACTGCCCCCGGGAAGCACACAGTGCTCCCCCAGCACCCCTAGCTGCCTCTGCTGCCTCCCGGTGCTGCCTGAACTGGGCTACTTAATGGCTTGCTGGATTCCATGATCAGCCAAGGGGTAATTATTCTTTTCTAATTAGGGCCACCTGTGTGGAGGCTCTGGGAGGCCTAGCAGGTGCTGGGGGGAGACTGGGAGCCAACACCTCATTTATCTCTCTCCTTGTAGGTCCCACCAAGTGCTCTTGCTAGAGCCATCACTCCTGCTCTTCTCTCTGTCAGAACATCACTCTTCCTCCCCCCGGCAAACTCCATCTCTCTCTTTAAGATCTTGTCCTGGTGGCTCCTGGGCCTGAGGCCAGCCATCCCTCACTCCAGTCACAACCATGGACAACAGACATGGCTGAACTAGCAACCAGGAGGCCATGAGTGGGGCTGGCCTTGGCCTCTGGAAGGGAACCTAGAAAGCTAAATGCCATGTGGAGGCTGCCCAGGCAGAGAAGACTGACAGGCCTGAGGCCTGAATCACCCCGAGGGTTAGCCAGCACCAACAGGGTCTAGGATCACTTTGAGGGGGGCTCTGGGTCTATGGAATGGGCGTAAGGAGCCTTCCCCCCATCCCACCAAGTCCTGAGGAAGAGGCCCCACCAACCTGCAAGCCTGGATACCAAAGAACAAACTGCTCCTGGACACACATCACCTCTCTATGCATACTAGACCCAACACCCTCTTCTTCACTCTCCTCCCACACAGATGTACCAGAGACACACAGCCTGACAAACTCTTGTTGAGTGCACACAAATACACATACTCACCCAGAGACAAGATCCAAATACACATCCAGACATACACAGGTACCTGGGACATGGGGACACACATATTTACCCACACATACCCACTACCCCCGATACACCTCCACACCTACACCACCAACCTACATGCCCCCCACCAACACATATGCATGTGCACTGCCAGGAAAACAGGACGCCCCTGCTTCTGCCCAGGATCCTAGGACTTCCCCTTTACAAGACTTTATCTGTCAAAAATATATTAACACAGAGAGGGAAGATGGTGGCATAGTAGGAGGGAGCAGATTCTACTTCACCCTAGACATGGGAGAAAAACCTAGCTGGTCTACAGAGGAACAGAGCAAAACAGAGCAAACAGCCAACAGTACCACAGCATATATGAAAATAGGAGATCAAAAATTACAGCAGACATTGAAAAATCAGATGGTAAGGAAAGTATTTCAGGACAATAAGAGCCCAGGCATCAGCGTGGAGACCAGAGTGGATGAAGCCCCGGCCCGGTGCTTGCTGGGTCTGCCATAGGACTCTAGGGAGGGAACCAGGTCAATTGCTCTCTCCTAGGCCGAACAAGGTTTGAGCAGCATTGGGAGAGACCTGGTTGCTTGAAGTCAAAGAGAGAGGAGTTAAGGTCTGAGTGGCAAACACACAGGGGCTGTGAGCACCCACGCATAGCCCTGGAAGGAGTGCACGCTTGAGCCCATGCAACCAGAGGCGCCTGCAACTGGAGGAGGGGTCTTTGTGGAAGACATGGAGCTCACACCAGTGAACCTAGGGTGAGTGCTGGCAATGTAGGAAACACGAGGAGCCCACACTCCTAAACTTGCTCCGCTGGAGGCTCAGAAAGCACGCCCGAGGCTAGCCCTGGGGAGAGTGGCCCAAAGCTGACTGAGTGCTGAATGAGGAGAAAAGTGACACCAGTTGCCCCTCAGCCCATTGCAGCCAGCAAGACCACAAAAACCGGTTTGCCCAGTTTGAAACAAGCAAGAGGTTTTTTGTTTTTTTAAATTATATATTTTTTATTTTTTATTCCTCAATTAGTTTTGCTTCTCTTTCCTTCTTTCTTGTTTTATTCTCTCTTTCTTTCCAATTTTATCTCTTCCTCCCTCCTTTTTTTTTTCATTTTTTTCTTTTCTCTTTTTAAATACCCACGAGTGAGACAAAAAAACAAAAACAAAAACAAAAAAAACAAAAAAAAACAAAACAAAACAAAACAAAAACTCAAAAAACAAAAAAAACAGAACTGTGAAGAAACCAGAGTTGGACCCAAAGAGGGGGCATCCCAACAGCTGAGGCAGTAAAAGCTGTGAACATCAGGATATCCGAAGGAGACTGCACCACTGAATCTCACAGGTATTCTACCACAGAAGTTCACACCATAAACCCAGGGAGCCAGAACAGATCAACTTCAGAAGCTGAGCTAACAAGAAGAGTCTCACAAACAATGGGAAGACAAAGAAACAATCCCCAAATGAAAGGAAAGGAGGAAGCCCCAGAAAGAATGCTAAATGAAACGGAGGCAACTCAACTATCAGATAATGAGTTCAAAGCAATGGTTATCAGGAAGCTCGATGAGCTCACAATGAGCAACCAGAAACTACCGAGAAACTACAATGAACTCACTGCAAACCATATCAACATGAAAAAGGAAATAGAAACTATCAACAAGGGCCAAGAAGAAATGAAGAATACAATTTCTGAACTGAAGAACACAGTAGGAGGACTCAAAAGCAGAATAGATGAAGCAGAAGATTGGATCAGCGAGTCGGAGGACAAAGCAGAAAAAAACACCCCAAAAGAGCAACAAAAGGAAAAGAGGCTCAGAAAGAATGAAGAGGGATTAAGGGAAATGCAAGACAATATGAAACATAATAATATCCATATACTAGGGATACCAGAAGGAGAAAAAGAAGAGCAAGGGATAGAAAACCTATTTGAAAAAGTAATGATGGAAAACTTCCCTAATTTGACGAGAGAAAAATTCACATAAATCCAGGAAACAAAGAGTCCCAATCAAGAGGAACCCAAAGAGGCTCACTTCAAGACACATCATAATTAAAATGGCAAAATTCCAAAACAAAGAGAGAATCTTAAAGGCAGCAAGGGAGAAAAAGGAAGTAACATACAAGGGAGCCCCGATAAGGTTAGCAGCTAACTTCTCAGTGGAAACGCTCCAAGCCAGAAGAGAATGGCAAGAAATATTCCAAGTAATGAGAACCAGAAGTCTGCAACCAAGACTACTTTACCTAGCAAGGCTCTCAATCAAGATAGAAGGCCAAATAAAGAGCTTCACAGACAAAAGAAGTCTCAAAGAATACACCTCTACCAAACAGTTCTGCAAGAAATGCTAAAGGGACTCCTTTAAGGAAAGGAAGGAAAAGAGAGAGAGAGAGAGAGGAACACAGGTATGAAAATGGCAATGAATAAGTACCTATCAATAATAACCTTAACATAAATGGATTAAATGCTCCAATCAAAAGACATAGAATAGCTTAATGAATAAGAAAACATGACCCACACATATGCTGTTTACAAGAGACCCACCTCAGGACAAAAGACCTACACAGACTCAAAGTGAAGGGCTGGAAACAAAGTTTCCAAGCAAATGGACAGAAAAAAAAAAAAAAAAGCCGGGGTAGCAATACTCATATCAGACAAAATAGACTTCAAAAGAAGGTCCATAAAGAGAGGCCCAGAAGGTCACTTCATAATAATCAAGGGAAGAATCTACCAAGAAGATATAAACATTGTAAATATATATGGACCCAACATAGGAGCACGTACATACATAAAGAAACTCTTAGAGGACTTCAGAAAAGATATTGACACCAACACAATTATAGTAGGGGATTTTAACACCCCACTGTCAAAAATGGACAGATCTTCCAAATAAAATATCAACAAACGTATTGTGGCAATGAACACTGCCCTAGATGGAATGGACTTAACTGATATATAGAGAGCTCTTCATCCCAAACAAACTAAATACATATTCTTTTCAAATGCACATGGAACATTTTCAAAGATAAACCACATGATAGGACACAGAACAAGCCTCAACAAATTCAAGAAAATTGAAATCATATCAAGCATTTTCTCTGACCACAAGTGACTGCAACTAGAAACAAACACCAAGAGAAAAACCCAAAACACTCAAAATTATGGAGCTTGAATAGCATGCTATTAAACAATGAATGGGTCAAGAATGAAATTAGGGAGGAAATCAAAAAATTTCCAGAACCAAATGAGAATGAACTCACAACAACCCAAAACTTATGCTACACAGCAAAGGCAATCCTGAGAGGGAAGTTCATAGCAATACGGGCCTATCTAAAAAAGATAGAAACATTTCAAACAAACAACCTAACCCTACGCCTACAAGAACTCAAGGAACAACAACAAGGACAGCCCAGAGCAAGTAGAAGGAAGGAAATAACCAAGATCAGAGCAGAATTCAATGACATGGAGACTAAAAGCACAATTCTAAAGATCAATGAATCCAGGAGCTAGTTCTTTGAAAAGACAAACAAAATTGACAAGCCTTTAAGCAGGCTGAGAAAGAAAAAAAGAGACAGAACCCAAATAAACATAATCAGAAATGAAAGAGGAGAGATTACAACTGACACCATAGAAATACAAAGGATTGTAAGAAATTACTATGAAGAACTGTATGCCAAGAAATTTGAAAACCTAGGTGAAATGGACAAGTTTCTAGAAAAATATAATCTTCCAAAACTCACTGAAGAAGCAGAAAGCCTGAACAGACCAATAACAGCAAATGAAATTGAAGCAGTAATCAAAAACTCCCAACACACAAAAGTCCTGAACCAGATGGTTTCACAGGAGAATTCTACAAAGCATTTAAGGAAGAGCTAACCCCTATCCTTCATAGACTATTCCAAAAGATCCAAAATGATGGAAGACTCCGAAACTCTTTTTATGAAACCAGCATCATCCTAATCCCAAAGCCAGATAAAGACACAACAAAGAAAGAAAACTTGAGGCCAATATCACTGATTAACATAGACCCTAAAATTCTCAACAAAATATTGGCAAACCACATCCAACAATACGTTAAAAGGATCATACACCATGACCAAGTGGGATTCATCCCAGGGATGCAAGGATGGTTCAATATTCACAAATCAGTAAATGTAATACATCACATAAACAAAAGCAAAGACAAAAATCACATGATTATATCAACAGATGCAGAAAAAGCATTTGATAAGGTACAGAACCCATTTATGATAAAAACACTCAGCAAAGTGGGAATAGCAGGAGCTTTCCTCAACATAATAAAGGCCATATATGAGAGACCTACAGTCAACATCATACTCAATGGGCAAAACCTAAAATCTTTTCCACTAAGATGAGGAACAAGACAAGGTTGTCCACTTTCACTACTTCTATTCAGTATAATATTGGAAGTTTTAGGCACAGCGATTAGACAAGAAAAGGAAATAAAAGGCATCCAAATCAGAAAGGAGGAAACAAAACTATCATTGTTTGCAGATGACATGATAGTGTACATAGAAAATCCTATAGACTCAGCGAAAAAGCTGCTCAACCTAATAAATGAATTTGGCAAAACAGCAAGATACAAAGTCAATATCCAGAAATCAAAGGTGTTTCTGTATACCAACAATGAAACAGCAGAAGCAGAAATCAAGAAAAAAAAATCCCATTCGATATAGGAAAAAGAAAAATAAAATATCAAGACATAAACCTAATCAAAGAGGTAAAAGACCTATATGCAGAAAACTACACAACACTGAAGAAAGAAATCAAGGAAGACACAAACAAATGGAAACATATACCATGTTCATGGATCAGAAGAATTAACATCATCAAAATGTCCATACTACCCAAAGCAATTTGCAAATTCAATGCAGTACCTATTAAACTACGAATGGCATATTTCACAGACATAGAACAAGCACTTCAAAAATTTATATGGAACCATAAACAACCCCAAATAGCTGCAACAATTTTGAGAAAGAAGAGCAAAGTAGGAGGGATAACAATACCTGACACCAAACTGTGTTACAAGGCCACTGTAATTAAAACACCCTGGTACTGGCATAAAAACAGGCACATGGACCAGTGGAACAGAACAGAGAGCCCAGAAGTAAACCCAAGTCTCTATGGTCAATTAATATTCAACAAAGAGGGTAGAGGTATAAAATGGAGTAAAAATAGCCTCTACAAAAATGGTGTTGGGAGAGCTGGAGAGCCACATGCAAAAGATTGAAACTCGATCACCAATTTACACCATACAGAAAAATAAATTCAAGGTGAATAAAAATCTGAAATATATGTATGACACCATAAAAGCCCTAGAGGAAAACATTGTCAGGAAAATCTCAGACATTCCACACAGCAACATCTTCATTGATATGTCCCCTAAAGCAAGGGACATAAAGGAAAGAAAAAACAAATGAGATCTAATAAAAATAAAAAGCTCTGCACAGCTAAAGAAAACAGTAGTAAAATAAAAAGAGAACCAACTATATGGGAAAACATATTTGCCAATGATACCTCAGACAAGGGTTTAATCTCCAAAATATATAAAGAACTTACACGACTCCACTCTAAAAAGACAAGCAACCCAATTAAAAAATGGGCAAAGGACTTGAACAGACACTTCTCCAAGGAGGACATACTGACGATCCAGAGACACAGGAAAAGATGCTCAGTATCGCTAGCTATCAGAGAGATGCAAATTAAAACCACAATGAGATACCACTTCACCCCAGTCAGAATGGCCATCATAAACAAAGCAACAAACAACAAGTGTTGGAGAGGTTGTGGAGAAAAGGGGGACCCTAGTGTACTGTTGGTTGGATTGCAGACTGGTATCACCACTATGGAAAGCAGTATGGAATTTTCTAAGAAAACTAAAAATGGATCCACCTTTGGACCCAGCAATTCCACTGCTAGGTCTATATCCTAAGAACCCTGAAACACCAATCCAAAAGAACCTATGCACCCCAATGTTCATAGCAGCACAATTTACAATAGCCAAGTGTTGGAAACAACCTAGGTGCCCATCAGTAAATGAATGGATCAAAAAACTACAGTACATTTACACAATGGAATTCTATGTAGCAGAAAGAAAGAAGGAGTTCCTATCCTCTGCTACAGCATGGATGGAACTGGAGAGCATTATGCTAAGCGAAATAAGCCAGGCAGTGGAAGACAAATACCATATCATTTCACCTTTAACAGGAACCTAGTCAACAAAACAAACAAGTAAAATATAACCAATGACACTGAAACTGAGAACAGGCTGACAGTCACCAGAGGGGAGAGGGGAGGGAATTTCAGAGGAAAAGGGGAAGGGTTTGGAGCAACAAGTATAAAGGACACATAGACAAAAACTAGGGGTGGTGGAAATGGGAGGGAGGTGGGGAGAGCTGGGGTGGTGGGCTGGGATGGGAGTAAAAGAAAACTACAAGAACAATTAAAATAAAAAAAATAAAAAAATAAAAAAATTATATATTAACCCAGAATTCTATTTCCATCAGAGTCTCAATTCCAGGGACATTTCCAGATAAGCTTTATCTCACTCCCTAGTGCATTAGCCTGGCTGGTCCAGGGACTGCCAATCACAGCGGCCCCTCCTGTCCCAGCATGTGGCAGGATGCCTGCCCGTGACTTCATTCTAGATGGGCAGGCAGGTTGGGGAGCAGGGCATGGGTCAGCAAAGCCATGCCTCGCCCCACCCCCCCACCCCTCAGTCCAAAGCAGGGCTCCAGAGGGCACCTTGTTGCAAGGACACAAACATCCAAGGCACTAGACCTGGGGGAAGGGGTGGTGGTGACTCTAGAGTTATCCAGAACCTGGGTTCAAATCCCACTTCTACCTGAGGCAATCAATGGCTGCGACAGCCAAGAATCCCGCCACCCTGGCCTTAATCTGAAAAATTGGAGTGGTACTTCAAAGGCCACCCCTATAGCAGTTTCAGTGAGTTTATGCATATGATGGTGGCTGCAGGGGCTTATCACAGCATACTGAGGGGAAAGGGTCACATTCCTCAGAACACTGGGCGTTGACCTTGACCCTAACCCTGCCTACCAGCCCCACCAGGCATTCCCTTCTAAGGAATCCCAGCCCAAATAGGGACCCCTCCCAGGGCAGTGGGCCAAACCAAAGGCCATCTCACTGCACACTCTGGGAGACTCCTCCCTGCAGCATAGCCACAGGCTGCTCTCTTTTCCTTTCAGTACCTGTGTTTCTTCCACCAGACCCTCCCTCCCTGGGCTTTGAGGAGTGCTGTCTTCAGGAAAGGTGTGAAGTGGGAACAGAGGAATGGGGACCTGCACAGAGATCCTGTTAAAAATGGGCAGTGCTGGGTCTGGGGTTGCCTGTACCACTCCTGAGAGGCCTGTAGGCCCCTCATCTCTCAATGAGGAGACTGTGTAATATGATGGCCATTACTGTGCCCAAGTGACTGGACAACCCCATTGAACAGCTTCTTTTATTCCTACTTTGTCCATGGGAATAATAGGCACAGAGGTTAGGGGCTTGCTCACGGTCACCTGGCTAGTAAGCAAAAGGGCCAGGACTAACCCAGGAGTGGCTTGAGTCCATCCTGTGTCTGCTCATATCCCCACCTCCATGAATCTGTTCCAGAAGTAGCTCCTGCTTAATAAGCACCCCTCTAGGACTGCTGGGAGTGGTGGCTCCACTGAGTCACCTGCCTTTCCCTTAAAAAGAGGGACAGTGATGTGGTCAAGACCATATAGCTCATGCAGAGCAGGGACCTTCAGCTGAGCCAAAGTTACTCTCTATCCCAACTTGCAGGGATCCCCAGAGGATGGAGGGGTTGGCCTCACACCCTTGGTCAGGGAGTACTTGACCTGGGTTGGGTGGGATCCTATCAGCTCTGGCCTCAGTCCATCATGTGCTAAGGATTATGGTGGATGGAGATTTCCTCATCTAACAGGAAAGTCCTGAAAGACCCAAGCTCCACCCATCTGAGTTCATTCTAAAGGGCTGATTGGCCATGGGAGGTGGCCAGCCCAAGACCTGGTACCACAGGTGGTCACAAAGGTCTTTTCTGCTCCCCCAGGAATAGGCTGGGCTGGGATTGCAGGACTGTGCCCTGGAGTCCTCCCTGGTAGCCCACTGCCTCCCTCAGGAGATCAATCTGACCAAGGAAATGGTCTTCAGTGCATAGGCCACACAAGGAGGGCCACACAAGGAGGGCCAGAACCTGGCCTGTGGTAGGGGGAGGGCCACACAATAGGTCTGCTGCTCTTTTTAAAAAAGATTTTATTTATTTACTTTTAGAGAAAGGGGAAAGGAGGGAGAAAGGGAGAGAAACATCGATCAGTTGCCTCTCTTAAGCACCCCTGACTAGAAATCGAATTGGAGACCTTTCACTTGAGCCACACCAGTCAGGGCCCTACTGCAGTAATTGGAGGTATCTTCTCAGGTGGTGGCAATGGAGCTCCCAGGATCTGAGAGTCAAATTCCTGCGGAGTCCTGCATAGCAGCTGCAGGAGCTATGGTCAGGGCACTGCTTCACTTTCCTCAAACTCTCCTCCTGGTTCATTCCAGCACAGGGGGAAAAGGGGACTGGGCCTGGGCATGCCTTGTCCACCCAGCCCTCAGCTGTTGCCCTTGACTGCTGCTCCCTGCCTAACATTTGGGTCCCTCATAGGGCCAGTGAGGGTCACTGGCCAGTCACCTTCACCTGCACCCTTTTACAAAGGGCCCTGCCCTGCCACTGGTGTGTATACTGAGGGCTGCCTGCTGTTGGCCACCGCACACAGGGCCAATGTGCTTTGTAGCACCACTACCTTTTTCCTTTCTGTCTGAAGTTCTAGGGCTTAACACTACCACATCATTTGATTAGAACCTCTTCCTGTTCTTCCTTTAATGTCATTTTTGCAAATTAAAGCGTAATGCACTGATTACCAGGATAAAAGGGTAGCTTCTGAGTCCATCAGGAGGCCAAATAAAGTAATGTTGGACCATCTCTCCATCCTATGGATGTCTTGAAAAGCTTTGATTTCCCCTCAGTCAGTTCTGCCATTTCACCCTTTTCTGCATATCAACAGAAAGGCCTCAAGGTGGGGTGGCCTGTGGGTTCAGAGGGCAGTGGAGCAAGGGCAATGCTCACATGCCTAGGCCTGTAATATGATCTGTGCAGGGCTGTCACTGGCCCTCATCTCCACACTCTGGGGAGAGTAGGTGCCCCAAACTTGAAGACAGAGACATAGGGACTCCTACAGTCCAGATGAATGAGCAACCCCTCCAGCCCAGAGCCCTGGCCCAGCACCCCACTGCTCCCTGACACCCCTTGAATGTCTTTTCTGGACTTGGGTGCCCAGAGAACCTCTGTGCCCCCTGAAGGCCCAGGAGACCCTGGAGGCCACTCAGCCTAGTCTAGGGGCCCAACACCTTGTGGACTTCTCAGCCCACTGGGCTCTGAATTGGGTCTCCCCAGAACCCTTGGCAGGAACTCTGGTGGTTCCCAACATTCCTGGGTGGCAAAGGGTAAGGGGAACCCTTATGTGAAATCACAGAGACAAGCAGTAGGAGGTACCAGGAGACATTTATTTGAAGCTGGCAAGTACTTAGCTACTGAAGGGGGCAGGGTGGGAAGTGGCCCTCAATCGCCATCAGCTGGGAAGCCTGGGAGATACTGGCAGCCAGCTCTCTAGCTGAGTCCCATTCCTCCTTGGGTGCTGTCCCCTCACAGGACCCTGCCTCCTGCTTGCCCTTGGCCTTCCCACTGGGGCTGAATGCTGGGCCTAGGGGCTTGCTGCCTATAGAGCTGTGGGGAGAGACTGTAAGAGGTCAAGGCACATCTAGCTGGGCATGTGGCACTGGGCCCAGGCAAGGTGGTCCTGGGGTCACTCAGGGAGACTGGACCATACGCTTGTGGGTGTCGAAGATGTAACGCTTAAAAGACAGGATGAGTGTTACACGCTGCGTGGTCTCCGGGCACTCCACACCCTCCTCTTGCTTGGCCACCTCCCCTCCACTGGTACGGCTCCGCTTTTTGAGGGAAGGTGTCAGGATCTTCTTGGACTCGGGGCTGAGGCCACCTGCAAGGCACAGAGGGAAAGCCTGTCACTCTGCCACTCAGTCTGCACACTTGCTACCCTGAATGGGCACCTATACTGGCCTACCTTCACACTCCCTTATGCTGAGCGAGGACCCCAATATCCCTTCCGCTGCCCTCTCCAGACGATGGATCCTGAGGCCTGTGGTCCATTTTGTCACCTAAATCCAGGCATGCTAGCCCTCCCCGCTGTGCTAGTCTATGCCACTGGTCCATCCAAGTTAGAGCTCAGCAATGCTCCCCATCTTGGTCTCCCCACACTCAGGTCCCCATGGGGATCAACCCCCTACCCAGTGGTTATGTCCTTTCTTTGCTCTAAATGGTTCTGTTCCTTTCCAGCATACTCATGCTGAGACCCACACCCTAAAACTGAGGCCTACTGGCCTAGGTGTTCTCCACTCTCCACCCCTTTGTTGCCTGGGAGGCTGATCTCTGCCAGCATGGTGGATTCCAGTGCCCTCTGGCCTCTAGGTGGGTTTAGCCAATGGGAACACTAGCAGATCAGAAGGCAAGAGGAGAGAGCAGCTAGGGTGTTGACCCCATTCCTTTGGCCAGAACTTCTATTGGGGGTCCTTCTCCCTGGGCATTGGAAGATGCTGTTTCCCTGCCCCCAGAACTCCCGCCTTCCCACCATGTGTTACCTGCTCCTTTGCCTGCCCATGCCTTGGTACAGACCCTCTGTTTTCTCCCTCCAGTCAAACTTCTGAGCAGAAACATGTTTCTTGCTGACACCCCACTAACCAACTCTTCCAGCCCTGCTGCCATTATTTTGGTGCTTTCCCTGTAACCTTGAGGCCTTGAGGAACCCAGGACTGTTCCTGGGTTCCTGTCACACTTGAGCCTCTGCATGTACTGTTCCCCTTTATTTCCTGCCCCAATAATCCTGAAATACGAGGCTACAGTACTTACACTTCCTTGGGGGCTTATTTTTATGAGGAATCTGCTTGATGGCAGTATAGTGCAGCCTCCCTGTGGGCTACTGGCCTGGCCAAGGTCACTTGGCTGGGGACCTGAGCACAGAGGCCAGGCCCCACCTCAGCTCTACATCAGTGGAGCTTCCTAGAATGAACTGCTTACCTTCTGTGAGTACCATAGCCCTACTAGGGGGTCCTGATGGGAGAAAGCTCTCAGGGGTGTGGCAAGGCTGAGCTGATGGGGCATGAGATGGGCATGGGGCAGGGATGCCTCGGTGGGTGGCAGTGCCTGGGACTTCTACTGGGGGATCTGGGTATGAAGCCTTCATAATCTGGTGAGGGGCAAGTGGGGTGGAGCCCAGCTCACACCCTGCTTGCCAAATGAGAGGTCCTGGTAGACCTCTGAATCCCCCAGAGAGGGCACTATTGATTTGCTGAGAGGGGCTACATCTACCAGTGGTTTAAGCTGTATCTAGAGCTGGCAAGAAATTGGAGATAAGTGCAAGGAAGAGGGCCCCTTGCCTTGCATGTGCTACTCTGTGTCTGCTGGCACCTGATGGGATTCCTTCCTGGACCCAGACTTGCCTGGGTGCTAGCTCTGAATAGAAGACAGCTGTGCAGCTCGGGCATCAAGCTTCAATGCCAAGAGGACCTTGGTGTGGTGTGCCTCAACCAGACAAGGAATGCTGGGCGGCAGGGGCAGGCAGGCTAGCTGTGGCTTAAACCAGGTACTCCATGCATGTCTGTTGAAGATTTCAGCAGCCCCTTCAATTTGCAGGTGAGAAATTGGAGCTTCAAGGAGGGCAGTGATTCACTTAAGGCCCCACACTGAGCCAGGAAGAGCCACGATTTAATCCCTGGGCTTGCATCTGATGGCAAATGCAGACTACCACCCTCCAGCCCGTCATCACTCCAGGAGGAGTCCACCTTAAGCAGATTCCTAAAAATGGTTCTGCAGGCGAGCTGTAAGAGCATCTTATATTGGCCCTCCAGCTCCTGGACATTTAAAAAGGTAGGCAGGAGACTGGTTCAAAGGACACCTGTACAGTTGGTAAGCACCAGCCCTGCCCACTGCAGGAGGGACTCCATCTTCCTCTCCACAGGCAGAGGTGAGACTGCCAGCTATTGCAAAGCCTGCATCACCTGGGAAGGCTGGGGCACACAGCTGATGTTAATGGGGCTCCAGGATGCTACGGACCTTGGGGGTTTGTACCAAGGGAGGTGCCCTCCTGCCAGGCAGCAGGGTGTCTAATCACAGGCTCCATACCCTGTTGGTCTGCATGTCTCTAGATTGGGGTGCGAAGCATGGGAATGGCACCAGGCCAGCCCCTACAAGCAAGTGCCAGGCCTGCAGGTATTGACTCTCTGAATATGAGCCCTGGCCTTCCTTCTACAAACAGAGAGGGTGGCTGGCACCAGACACTGACAAATGGCATTGGCAGCTTGTCTCCCTCTGATGCCAGGAGGTCTGATGGATGAAGAGGAAGGGGGCTCCTCAGTGTCTGTTTCTGGCTTGAAGACAGGTGTGGCCCAATCACGGCCCATCTTGCCTCAGATGGCTCTTATTACATGAAGTACATACCTCCCACTGCCCAAAGCAAGCAGAGCTGGGAAATCTATCTGGCACTGGTGAAGATGTAGACATTTTATTGCTCTTCTGACATGGTCAGGCTTGTTTACCACTGCTCAATTCCAGGGTGGCCTGGACACAATGCCTAGAAAGCCCGACTGATACAGACCTGTCAGCCAAGGCTACTGGGCTATTTGGATTTGTGGCAAATGTCACTGGGAACTGCTTTGTTCACAGTGGCTTTTTTGCCCCTCAGCCAGTGGCAAATGAAGGGAAGTAAAGGAAAGGTCAGAGTGTTGGGTGGCTGGAGATGCTGCCCACACTTACCAGATTCAGTGGCACTCAGTCCTGAGCCATGCTAGGTTCTCCTAACCTGTCTCTGGCCTTTCACTCAAAAACATATGGGGACACTCCAGGATTGGGAAACACTGGTGATGAACATGCAGACCAGAGCCCAGGCTCCATGGACTTTATTAATCTGAGGAGCAGAGTAATCAAGCGAACAAGATAATACAGATAGCCACCAGACAATCAAGGAAACAAAACCACCGTGTCCCTGGGAATGGAGAGAGGCCAGGTCCTATGTGCCAAGGGCAGACTTCTCTGAGGAAGAATGCTGGAATGAGGGCCAGATGTCAGGGGGCCAGTCACATGGAGATCTTGGGCAAGGGTCTGCAGCAAACTACACCCATAAGGCATCTCACGTGCCCTGCTCTGCAGGAGCCCCAAACAGGGAGGGTCCTGGAGATCTGTGGGAGTCATGCACCAAATTGGGGGTCAGAGTGGTATGGGTGGTGGCTGAGTGACAACTCTCCATCTGCCCAGTGTCTACCAGTGGTTCCTAAGCATTTCATGTAGGCGTTGGGGACAAAGAGGCAAACAGGACATTCCTACTCTTATGGAGCTGCCACTCTCTTCATATGTTTCCTCTGTCAGCCTACGTGGGCTGAGCAGCAGTGTGGGTCCCTCCAGGGATGGCTCCTGGCCTCTGGCTTCTGCATCTCTCTCTTTCCATGTGACCTGGCCCATACTACACCTTAAACTGTCCCCTTGTTACACTACACCAGGAACATTGCCACCTGGGCCTATGCATTTGAAGATTCCTCCCCCAGGAGTTCCAATGCTCTCAGGCTTACCTGCTTGGAATCACTGTGTAAATGTCACCTCCTGGTCGGGCCTTCCCAATCACTTTCACCCCCTGCCCCTCCTACCCCACACTATTTTCCATTGTTATCATTACCTTCTAACATACGTTATTATTTCCTCATTTGATGCTGGTTGTCTGCCACTGCTAAAATTTAAATCCTACCTCAGCAGTGACTTTTTTCTATCCATACTATAAGCCCAGTACCTAGAATGATCACCTATGGTAGATACTCAAATAATACTGCTGAATGAATCAGTACTGGATGAGGCCCCACTAAGCAAGAACTGGCTGCCAAGCTCCCCAAATGGTTACAGCATGGACCCAGCAACCCTCTTCTAGAAATTCAGTCCTACCAAGCAACCTGAGATTTGTGTCACCATGCATGGAGGTGCTCAATCTTCACAACACAGTGTGAAAAAACCAGGTCCAGAAGAATAGTAACTGGCCTCAGCTCACTCAGCTCTGAAGAGGCAAAGATGGATTGACTCAGTGAGGCTACATGATGTGCCCATAAGGAAGAATGTGGTAAAACTATGGAGGACAGTCAGGACAGGAACATTTGTTGTGGTAAAATGTCTTGGGAGATGAAAAGTGATACCTGAGAAAAATTTAAAGTTGCACAAAGACAGACTGTTACAATGTTAATTTAAAAAATGCAGGAATCAAAATTCTTGCAAGAGTTCTGCTCCAGCTCTGAGATACAGAAAGAAAAGATTAGAAGGCTATCTATTAGGACGTTGGGGGTCAGTAGTACAGTTACAAGCAATCTTTTTTTCTTCCTTCTACTTTTTTCTATTTCCCAAGGTTTTTACCATGACCCTGGGTACTCACAAGGCCACCTCCTATAGGGCTACTGGCGTGTCCTCCTGCATACATCTGAGCCCAGAGAAGGCAGTGCCCATTCAGTGCAGTCTGGTTGCTGAGTTCATGGGCACTTGGTGAAGGAGCAAGAATGGGGGAGAGGGCCCCCGGGGGATGGACAGGGAGGGAGGGCAGGTGGTGAAGGCTCTCAGAGCTGCCTGGGCCAGGAAGCCTGCTGCCATCTCTAGGACATGGTATGGTCTCTGCAGCTCTTTGGCTTGGCCCAGTGAAAGATGGGGCTGAGCAGAACCTTGAGGGTAGGTGATGCTCACAGCTACTTCCTGGCCTTAGAGGTCCATGTTTCTTTCACTGCTGCTGCACCAAGAGCTGTAACTGAGAGGCACGAGCTTAGGAATTTATCCTCCACAACCTCCCAAAGGCCAATCCCCTGCTATCCATCTTTGACCCTCTCTGGTTCCTCCCTGACAGTAGAGAGGCTATTCTAAGGCACAGACGAATCATCTGGGCTTGGTTCCACTACCAGCAGTACAGTCCTCTTATCTGGCAGCCAGGGCCTGCATCATCCACCATGTGCCTCCTTCTGTGCCCCACCCCTGCTCACTCCCCATCCCTATCTTCAACCATGTTCCTAGCTCTAACCAAAAGAAATCAAGTGGGCCCTCCTAAGTCATACTTGCGTTGTCTTGAACACTCTTCTCACCCTTTCTGTATAGCCAACTCCTGCTCAGCCATTGTCTTCATGGGAAGGCAAAGGGCTTAGGGTGGGTTTGCTGGATAAAAACAAAGGGAATGAGCAAAGACTCACTCAGGAGTGTAGGTCAGTAGAGGGAAGAGAAGTGCTCCAACAGAACCTCTGCCTCCATAACTAAAGAGTATCAGTCTGCAAGCCAGTGGCCCAGGGAGAAGCCCAGGCTCAGAGTGTGGCCACCCCCACCCCATGTGACCTGGAGCCTGGCTCCCCACCATGCAGGGTGGGCACAAGGGGAAGCGCACTACATGTGTGAAATTCACGCTGTGGCCATCATTCCTCAGGGCCTCAGCAGACATACCCTGTTCTTTCTTACCAAAACTGGGGGTTCTTGGAGCCCAGTGGCCCTGTTCCACTCCAATGAGGCCAGATGGAGGAGGCAGTGGGGGAGGGCTGGCATGACCCTGGGGGTGATGTTACTGCCTGTGGCTTTTCTTGGGGATACTCTCCCAGGGCCTGTCTGGCCTTTCTCACCGAGTGCCAACTCTACACAAAGGCACAATGGACTGGAGGCTGCTGGGTCTTGGCGGAGGCTGGGGGTAATCAGGGAAGAATGTGGGAAGTACAACTGTTTCCCAAGCTCTGGCTGAGAGTGCTGCCCTGATATAGCCATCAAAGGCCAGCAAATTGCCTCCAATTGCTGGTGTCGCTTTCATGTTGAGGGCCAGACTGGAAAAGGGGCCTCCATGCTGGTGGGCGGCTTGCATCCTCCCAGTGGGAACTGAACCCTTGCAAGCAGCTTGGGGTCACTGGCCCCCTTGGTGGCCTGATGGGGCTGTAGCTAACTCTAGCCACTCCAGCACTTCCCTTTCCTGGAAAAAACAACTTTGGAGAGAGTAGAAATGACAGGGCAGGAAGAGAGCCAGGGCAAGGGGCAGGGCCCTTTTTGGGATCAGCATTGTGGTGATGATAGGATGGGCTGCGGAGCTCACAGGGATAGGCCTGGCAGCTGGGCTGGGCTGACATACAGGGTAGCCAGAGCAGGGTGGCCATGGGGGGCCTTGAATTCAGCCAGGCCTTGATTCAGGACTGGATGCTTGGCCCGTGGACCTCCCTCGATGAGGTAGCCCTGAGCGCTAAGGCTGAGGTCCCTCAAATAAGGTGGTTGTAACTTCCATCCACTGAGCTCTAGTGTCACACTTCACTCAAAGAGAGAGGTCTCTGCCCACCTGTACCCAGTTATGAAGCCACCCAGAAGAGGTCACAGGTGATCACAGAAGGGTGGCAGCACAGGGTCTGACAAGATTTCCCATGTCACTAATGTGGCAAGCTGTTCAGGATGTGCTGTTGGAGGTGAGGCCAGAGGTGGGCCTGGCTAGGAGGGAATTTAGCGGGCAGAAATGGGTCAGGGTATAAGTAGCCTGACACAGGGCGGGACCCAGTCATGTTCAATGTGCACAGGGCTGCTATTGCTGCCCCATCCCTTAGGTGACCAGCTGAGGCACATCAAGGTGCAAGACTTGCCATGGCCCACAGCAGTCAGTGATGGAACTGAAGTTTGAACTCAGGTCCCTCTACCTGCCAGCAGGCCAGGGTAGTGCGGGCCCTGTAAAAGCTTAGTTCTGGTCCTGGCTGGGTGACTCAGTTGCTTGAAGTGTCATCCTGTACACCAAAAGGTTGTGGGTTCAATCCTCAGTCAGGGCACATACTCAGGTTGTGGGTTTAATCCCCATTTGGGTGAGTATGAGAGGCAACTAATCATTTTCTCTGTTACATCAATGTTTCTCCCCCCCTACCCCATTCCTCTCTCTAAAATTAATAAGCATGTCCTTGGGTGAGGATTAAAAAAAAAAAAGCTTAGCTCTGACTGAGGCAGCAGGGAGGGAGATGCCAGCACAGTGCTGGGATTGTCCAGTAGTTAGGGAGAGCTGAGTCAGCAACAGCGACAAGAGTGAGTGTCACTTGGACAGAGAAAATCACCTCACTTCCTGCTGAATCCCTGAATTCCTGGTGTCCCTGAACTCCATTATCTCTTGGTTGGACCTGTTTTTCACTTTCTTTTTTTTTTTTTTTTAAGATTTTATTTATTTTATCTTTAGAGGGGAAGGGAAGGAGCGAGGGAGAGAAATATCAATGTGTGGTTGTCTCTCGTGTGTCCCTGCTGGGAACTGGCCTGCAACCCAGGCATGTGCCCTGACTGGGAATCGACCCGCAATCCTTTGGTTTGCAGGCCTGCGCTCAACCTACTGAGCTACACCAGTCAGGGCTGGACTTGTTTTTCTAAATTTATACTTGGAAACTGAAGCCTTCAAGCCCCTGGCTGATGTGGAGTACTGTCTGGTTTTCCTTCTTTCTCTTCTTACTATGGATCCTGCATATAAACAAAGATGCAATTTGCTTTAGAAAGATTAAGTTTTTATCAGAGGTGTATTCTGCTGATCTTGCAACAAAGGGAATTAGGGGAAGGTAGAAGACAGAACAGGCCCTTTATTGGAATTGAGCTTTCTGAAGTTCTTGAGCACAAGCTCGACAGGCTCCACATAGCCCCTTTCCTTGGGGAACGGTGAGGTGGTGGATACTTATACCCCAATTTTGATGTCTCAATGATGTATAATTCCTCCTTTAATTTATACTAAGCTTCTTAGCACCAATGATGAATTCTTCTAAGACAAAAAAGGACCCTTTGCAGAAATCTCTCCCACACTGTGTACATTGAAATTATAATGTAGTCAAGGCTTTGGAGATTGGGGGTCCATGGCGAAGGAAAAACAGTGCATTATGTGGAAGGAATGATTTTGTTTTAAGGCAAAACAAAACCATTCTGAAATAGGAAATGACTTGGTCTCAAGAACTGGACAGAGGCTCAATTACTAGGGGAGCAGCTGAAGCAAAGGAAAATCTGTTGTCACATACCCGGAAGGGGTGGGGAGTGGGGGACAGCCATCAGTTGGTATGGGGCTGGTGGTGAACTGCCCAAAACCATCCAACACTGGCTCCCATCTATCTCTCTAGCTCAGGGGTGTCAAACTTATCAGCCTCACTGTAGCCACATCAGCCTCACGGTTGCCTTTAAAGGGCCGAATGTAATTTCAACTCCTTAACCATTAAGGAGTAATTACATTTATACAGTCCTAAAATTATTTCAGCCCTTAGAAGGCAACTGTGAGGCTGATATGGCCCCTGTTGAAAATGAGTTTGACACCCCTGCAGACGCAGGGGTGGAGACCCAGGGCAGGCATGAAACTCATCTGGGCTGGGGCCAAATCCCCCTGAAGTGGCTGTGACCATTCCTGGTATGCAGTCTGGAAACTCAGTCAGGGTTTAAACCCTTGCCTGAAACCGCACAGCTGCAAGAAGGGAGCTCACCTGGCACCTCTGGTGAATTGCCTTGGGCTCCTTGAGGGTTCCTTCTCTCAGCACCGTGGCAGGCCCTACAGGAGCAGGTTCTCTGCACTGGGGCCACAGGCTCTGGCCTCCTGTCATGAGCCACTAGGCTCCCTCTTCTGATCTGCCCTTGGATGTGTTGCCAAAGAGATCCCTCCAGAACAAAACCTGATCATCCCTCCCAGCTTAGAAATCTTCAGCCATTCCTCAGTGGGTATCCAAGTTCCTCTAAGCAACCCCTTATCAATTGTTTGCTGCAGACCCAGCATTTCCTCACCAGCACCATTCACTCCTACACAGGGTCCCACCACTTTGACCTGCAGAGAACCATACCACTCACCCTGTATAGGGCCTCACCACTCAGCCTTGCACAAGGTTCCACCACTCACCTCTGTACAAGGCCCCATCACTCAGTCCTGCACAGAGCCCCAACACCTAGCCCTGTACAGGGTTCCCACCACTCATCCCTGCCCTGGCTCTATATAGGTGCTCTTTCAGCCTGGGGTGCCACGTGATGCTATCTGCCTAGCAAACCCTACTTTTGCTTTGGTTCTCAGCAATAGGCTTAGCATCTTGGTTCAGCCCTATCTGATGCTTTCCTGGCTTCCCTCCTCCATGAAGACCAAGACTCTACATACTCTGCTCCACAGCCAGACCTTGTGTCCCTAGGAGACAGGATACAATCTGCAGCAGTGGCCAGCAGCTCTGGGAAAGGGAACCAATGGCAACCTCAGCCCACCTGTACTCTCTCATCTGCCAGTGGATGGGGTCCTGAGAGCTCACCCATCTGCCAGCCTGGCTCCTAATAACCCTCCCACAGCTGGATAGGTGAGTCAGACCCTCTCAATTTACAGAAGGCTTGGGGAGTAGGACATCATAGGAGGTAGGACTGGGGAAGAAGGAAGAAGGCAGGAGTGCACTGGCCCTTTTGTCCCACATGCTAAGTCCGAACAGATCTGGAGGCCTTCTCCTCAGCGCACAGGGGACCTAAACCCTAGTCCCTTCCCCTCAGCTCATGCTCCCTATCAGGATTAGCAGGAATGGCTATGTGGGTACCTGACTGTTCAGGGGGAATGGGTCAAGTGTTCCATGAGTGGTTGGTATACTGGGCAGGGGCTCTGCAACCTGTAGATGGAGCTGAGCTGTCTCTGTGTGGCAGTTTCCAAAAGGTAAGTCCAGTCAGAAGTGTTCCTGGGGACTCTTTCTGGCTGAGCCTTGGGCTGAGGTTTGACAAAGTCTCTGGGTGGGGAGGGCAGGCTGGAGTGTAGGGCCTGAGCCTGGCTGGATTCTTGCTGTGTTCTGAAGGAGGGAGTGAGCTAGGGTGAGGTAGGCAGCACAATCAGCGTTTATCTTTTAAGTCAGTCTCTAAGCAAGGGAGGTGACCACCTAAGGTTACACAGCTGGTAACCAGTGGGCAGTGATTCAAATTCAGGCCTGGGGCTTTATGAAGCCATCTACCTACTGCAGGTCTGCAAGTTTGTCTATGGGCTTGGCCACCCCAGGGCCCTGCTGTTTCTCTCTGGGAGCAATGCTATGGGAATGGGGCATGGGGCTGAAATTGCCTCTGAGTGAGGAGATGGCAAAAGGTGTGGGTGTGGTATGGCTGGGGACCACCCCAATTCTGGCAGTGTGGGGTAGGCACTGGTATGTTCTGGGTCCTAATGGTGGGTGGGTGGGTGAATCAATGGCCTCAGCTATTGCATAGATAGATGCCGCAAGTGGCTAAATCACAGAAAGGAGGTCTGAAGTGGAAAGACTGTCTTGCATGAAGTAGGCCTGACCCACACTGCCCCAAAAGTGGGCATCAGCCAGTTCTCAGTAATCACAAAAAGAGGACCAGCAGTAATCCCAGCTAACATTGATGATACCTTTGCCATATGCCAGGCCCTTGAGGGCTGTGCACTCCTCAAGTCCACAACCACTCTCTGGGGGGCCTACTTATACACAAGGAAACTGAGGCACACAGGAATGACATGGCAGGCAGAGTGAAAACTCACTGGCATCACAACTGGACTCCCCTCTGCTCCACGACAGCCTGGCAACCTCAGGTGTTGGTTCTGACCCCACATGACCTCTGTCACAGGTGTACATGAGCTCACTTCTCTAACTGACTGTGGTTCTCTGAGGGCAGAGACTAGATCCCAGAGTCTAGCATAAGACCTGGCCCAGGAAGCATTGGAAAAGTACCTTTTCCTCAACTCACATAAAGAGGGCACACTATCTACTCCATCATTAGAGATGGAAACTGAAGCCTAGAGATATGAAATGACTCTCCCAAGGTCACAGAGTTACTGCAGAGAAGTAATCACATGTCCTCATTACTACATGAAAGAACCCAAGTTCTTTTCCAGACAGCTAGAGGAAAGGAGCCATCTCTCCTCTCAAACAGCATCGCACAGTGCTACCTTTGTACCTGACTGATGGTTAGCCTGACTCTGCTAGCGAAGCACAAATGTGCACACATACCCATGCACATTCATATACACCTAAGCACATAGAGCATGTGCATGCACACACATGCATGAGCATGTGTTCAAACACACATATGTGCACACAAGTCTCTTCAACAAGAGATCTCCTAGAGGGCAGGGGCCATGCATTCAGTAGGCTCTGTTCAGCTCCTGGAACACAGTGGCCACTGAGTCAGTCTTAATTACTACAGGAGAGGAACCAGGCCTCAGTGAGAGCTGTGTGTGCAAGGGATAGGCAAGGGATGGGTGATGTGGTGCTGCTGGAACTCTGAGCCCATGGTCTTGTCTAAATGCCAGGCCATGTGACATGGTAGCCTTACTGTCCTGATCTGAGATCTGCTTTCCTCCTTGGCCAGGATGAGGGATCATGGGAGTAAGATATGAAGCAGACTCTCCTTCCAGGAGGCAGCTGCTGTCTCTGGGCTCTCCTCTCCTGCAGGTTCTCCACCCCTCCATGAACAGCCCCCAGGGCAGGCTGCGAAGGAGGGCATGACTCTTGGTGGCCTCCATGGAGACTGTCCACACCACCAAGTAAGCAGAAGTATAATACTCCAAACACTCCTTAAAGTGTGTACACTCTTAAAGAGCAGTTAATCTTCATTTAACATACCTAGAGAAGAGACAGATAACTGGTTTAAAAGCTAGAGTTTACTGACAATAAAAATCTTTTTCATATTGCTTTTCTTAAAAAAAATTCCACATATTAAAAATGTCACTTTCATGACTGGGGAAATCCTCATTCAGAATAATGAAGATGAACAAAGGCCTGGAAGCAATCATCTTCCAGGGTCCATATGGAGTATCCTGAGTACTATATCAGCACTGTTTCTAGAGTGGGGGAGAGCAACGGGCAGGGCAGAGGCTAGCTGTCCTTTCCAGCTAACAGGGAAGGGCAGGTGTCGAGCTTCAGTGGTCCCCATCCATGCTTTTGACAGCTATTAATTAGCTCCCATGGTTTACCTCCTCCCTGGCTATGGCTGGGGTGAGCACAGGCCGCCCACCCCTCTGCATAGGCATGTAGGCCATGTGCACATGCACAGACTCTAAGAGGAAGATCCCAGGCTTGGGCTCAGGAAGACTGGTGTGTGCATGGGGTTGACCCACTCACCTGGCATGCTGGCCCCCTCGCCCCATCAACACTTAGCATGCCCTCTAAGACTTGCTATACTGTTATCGTACACATACAGGGTCCAATTGACAGCCTTCTGCTACATGTCCAATGGGCCTCAGGCCTGGGCTGGCTCTCTGCTCCTTAGCCTTCATGCTAATGTTACCATGTGGGTCCCCAGTGCCCAGCACAGAGCCTGGCATAGGATGGCATCACTGTCTCCTCCCCACATCCTGGTGCTTCTCTCCCTGCACTTTGCATTTTAATTGCCTTTTGGCTCATCATCCACTGACTGCCACTAGCCCTAGGGTTCTCTGTAGGCATGATGGGGATGGAGTACCTTCCCCAGGCTCAGTGCTATTTCACAAGGTGCTGATGGGCTGACATGGACCGTTGTTCACTGGTGTGCGTGTCCTTCTTCTTCCAAAACACTGTCTGTGCCTCTTCCCTGGGCAGAATTTAATGTCTTTGTGGCCACAGACTAAGATTTTTTACTGTGGCATGGTGGGGCTATTTTATCGGGTTGGCCAAAAAGTTGGTTTGGTTTTGTTCATCAGATGGCTCTAGTAGTGCTTAGTTGTTTTTAACTTCATTCGAAACAATTTTATTGTATTGTATTGTGATAGCTGTCATATCAGGGTGCATTAAAAACAAAAAACAAAAAAACTTATCAAGCCCTGGCTGGTGTGGCTCAGTGGATTGTGTGCTGGCCTGCAAACCAAAGGGTTGCTGATTCGATTCCCAGTTAGGGCACATGTGTGGGTTGTGGGCTAGGTCCCCAATAGGGGGCATGTGAGAGGCAACCACACACTGTTGTTTCTCTCCCTCTCTCCCTTTCTCTCTCTCTAAAAATAAATAAAATGTTTTTTTAAAAAAGGTGTGTTCACCTAGATGCACAGAAACAAAAAACATTATCAGGATTGAATTTTTGTGCAGCCATTTTAATGTTAAAGACGGAAGAAAATATGCAAAATTTTCAGCCAGTTATGCTTTATTATTTCAAGAAAGGTAAAAATGCAACTGAAATGCAAAAAAAGATTTGTGCAGTATATGGAGAAGGTGCTGTGACTGATAGAACATGTCAAAAGTGGTTTGTGAAGTTTTGTGCTGGAGATTTCTCACTGGATGTAGCTCCATAGTTGGGTAGACCAGTTAAAGTTGATAGTGATCAGATCGGGACATTAACTGAGAACAATCAACGTTACACCATGTGGGAGATAGCTGACCTACTCAAAATATCCAAATCAATAAAGTTATTGGCGAAATTAAAAAATCTGTCTTTCATTTTACAGAAAACCTAAATGCACTTTTTACCAACCCAATACATCAGGGAGGGCTGCCCTAGCATCTGGGAGAGTGTGCAATCCTCAGCTGGGAGTACTTCCAACCAGGTGTCTGCCCTCAGGAGCCTGGGCTCCACTGGGCAGGGGATGACTGATCCAGGGTGGAGAATGTACCAAGAATAGTGTTGAGCTGTCTATGGTATCTCTGTGCCAGGCCCATCTTCTAGGCCTGGCCTCACATTACAGCCAACAATGTAAAGATCACAGGGTCATGAGCTCCCAGTGTTGCTGGGTACTTGGATGGACCCCTGAACCTCAGTTTCTACATCTGAAATGGGCCAAACAACCCCACTGCTCTGGCAGGAAGTGGGGAACAGCCCTGAAGAGAGGCAGTAAGTGAATATACATCAGACTCCTGCAGAGAGCTGAGGCTCTGGAGATGGTCTCTGCCTTTCCCAGCCCTGAAACAATGCGTTTGTCCTTTCTGCTTTTGCAATTTAAGTTTGTGGTGGCCTTAATGTCAGGTGTCTGCACCACTGGTACTGAGGAGTGAGCTGCTACAAACTGCCCTATGCATACAGAAGAGTGTCTGTACATGTGTGGTCCTTTGTGGGTGTCAGAGCAGGGGCTGGGGAAGGCCAAAGCTAGGCTCAGAGAAAGCCCTCATCCTCTGAAGACCATGACAGGCCAAAAGAAACCTGGGGATCAAGAGATAGCAAACACTGGCAGAGCCCCAGGGAGAGGGAATACACCCAAAAGACCCTTCTCTGATGATGGCACCCTCCACTCCCCCAAAACCAGGCTGGCTCACATGGAGCTTTGCAGACAATGAGACTGGGGCAAACCCTCAGAGTATCCTGTGTGTCAGGCAGGTCACCTCTATTGCCCTGTAAAGACCTGTCAGGTGGGAGCAGGAGTAGTCACCAGTGTAGTTGTGCGTGTGTATGTGTGTGTGGTGGGGGTGGTAATTTATGAACAGCGTCCCCTGGGGACTTAGAGAGCCTCCATTACCCTGCCCAGCTCTGCACAAAGTCCATGGCTGCACTGTTTGGGGATATGGGGGTGGGTGAGGGCTGCAGGGTGGTAGGCAGTTGGTCTAGCATCTCAAGGTTAGAGGAACCTTTGGGGTTTAACTGGGGAGGCCATCCTAACCCAGAAGGGTCAGAGGCTCTTCCATTTCTTGGGAAGATGGGAAGCTGGTGCTGCAAGATCTCCATAGTTCGGGTTTGGAAATTATTTCATTTCTGGACTTTTGGAAACAGTAAGCATACCAGCAGCCACTGTCTCAGAGATCAAGACTTCAGCTGTTTGCCCAAGGCTGTGCAGTCTGTTCACTCACTTTATACTACTGACTGAGCCCCTACTTTGTGTATAGCTCTGCATGAGGTGCTGGGGCCATGGAGCCTGCCTGGCAGAGCTTCCATACCAGTGAGGGACAGGCCACTCAATCAAGTCAGAGTGTCAATGTCAGTGTTGGCAGTGCTCGGTAGGGCCTCAGGAAGCTTTGATTCTTCACAGAGGATGGCCAGGGAAGGCCATGTTGCTGAGATAGCATCTAAAGACGCTTGGAGAGGTGTGCAGGAGCCCCAAGAAAGAGCATGCATGTGTCCACAGGTGTGCACATGCATTCCTGTGTGGTATAGAAGATTTAGAGGAGAGGTGGGTCTGGTGCCTGTTGGCAGGGCCCCCTGGGTACTGAAGGGATCAAGGGTGGAAGGGGAGGCTGTGGTGGGCATGGGCGCAGGGCAGACATGGAGCGTGGGTGGAGGGTAAAGCTAGGCTTTTAGCCTGCTCCAGTGTGCCACCTTTCCAGAGGTACTGAGCCCAAGTGAACTTGTATTCTGGCTAGGTTTCTCAGTTTGACAGAAGTTCTCCATATGCTGCTCCTCCTTCTCTGGTGGTCAAAGCTCTAACCCCTCTACCTCCTAAAATAGAGACAAGGGAACCAAAGGTCCCAGAGGCCTTTCTGTATCTGAGATGAGTGAAAAGGAAGGCTTTGTACCACTGTTCCAATCCTGCCTCTCTCACCCACATTCTGGACCACAAGGTCAAGTTAAGAGCACTCAGGTACAGAGAGGCTGCTCCCCTCACCTCAGCCCAAGCCTGGCTGCAGTTTTCCGTACATGCACACACACCATAGGCTCTACTCTGCTTCATCCTCAGCCCCATCTCTCCCTCTTCCTGCCCATTCCCCATCTCACACCTGTTTCTCCTACAATGCTTGTGTAAATGCCATGTCCTCTACAGAATAAATGTTTTCTGAATAAGTGAAGAACAAATGGAAAAATGTTAGAAGCCTCTATGCCACTGCACAGAGCCATACATTTGAAGCCAGAATGGTTCACCCCACTAATTTACTGGGCATCAGTTCAGGACCTTACATCGAACAACCCCTCTAAGTCTCACAATCTTGTCTTCATCATGGTCTTCAATTGCCAAGATACTATAAATTATATTTGGAGTTCTCTGAGGAGGCAGGAAAGTCCCCATTACATTTTCATGAGGGAAAACACTTTCCTAAGACATGGACAACTATAATGATACAAAAAATTCAGGATCAGTGCCTTCTATTATTAAGTTATCTGGGAGGCAGTATACCTATTGTACCTGGCTTCCCTGCCTCTAAAACCAAACTGCAATTTGACAGCACCTTGCTTGTAACCCACCAACTCAGCCGCATTACCCATGCCACTCCCAGCTTTGTTTATTTGAGCAGCAGTCTTCCCGTCAATGTGGAAAAGAGGGTGGGACTGGATCCATGGTATAGCCCCGACATGGGCTTGCTGTGTGCTCTCTAGACAGACAGTTCACCTCTTTCTCTCATTTGTGGAATGGGTACAATCTCTATCAGTCAGTCAATATGAAGATCCATGCCAGACAAGGGGCATGGCGTGTACAAGAAGCTCCACAAATACCTTCTTTCCCAGTGGCCCTGATGACAAAAGTGGTGGCTCTAAGAAATCCCTGGTCAGAGCTGTCATTTCCCAATGATGCTTGGGTCTGTTCCCAAGTGACCAGGGGGCCTTCCCCAGTGGCTCTGGACTCAAGAAACTGATAGAGCTCACTGCAGCAACAAGATGCTGTATGTGAAATGTTGACCCAGAACCTGCCTGGCATATGGGGAACCCTCCCCAAATGTCAGTGGTCATCATCATTGCTTGGGTTGGTGGCTATTACTTCAGGTGCTCTATGTGATGTGCCTGGCTGCCCTACCAGCTCATTGTATGGGTTGTGCCTGTGGGCCCAGTGTTGGCTACCCCAGGTGACTTAGCCCACACATGCCCCAGGCCCGAGCTCAGCTCAGACCATATCAGACAGCTCAGCCAGAAGATGGGGCTGTCAGGGCTAAGCCAATGCTCCCCTCTCCTGAGGCCAAGCATGCCATGCTCCCTGTCAGGGTGGGTCCCTGAAATCAGTGTGTTAAATCAACACCTAAAACCTCTCCTTATTTTCCTATAATGAACCATGTTTATGAGCTGGGCCTCTTGCAACCAGGTGGCCAACCCCTTGTAGCAATGTAGGGTCACTTCCCAAGTTCCCAGCAGGCCTTCTTCCCCAGGGGCATGGCTTTGCCACTGACCTCCATGAGGTTCAGGATAGTCATGTGAGCTTTTTGGGCTGGCTCCTTATCTGCAAACTGAGGCTGAACAGAATATTTGTGTCTCAGGTGGCTGGGAGGGTGCTGGACAGGACCAGATAGGGAATGCTGCCTGTCCATCTCCTACAAAGTACCTGCCAGAGTAGAGGACAGATTCATTTCCACATCTCTCCTGGATGGTGAGGTCCTTGGGCAAGTGTCAGGGTGGCACTAAATCCTTTCACTGCCAAATCCCTGTGGTCCCTCTGTAGATCCTAGCCCCAGATTCCTCCTCAGTGGCTGTCCCCACAGCTATAGTCAATGGACACAGTGAGTGGCCTTAGCCCCTGGCTCTGGCTGGCTCTCCTTGCCCAAAAGGCCTTCTGTAGTCTCTCTACCCAGCTGACTTGTCCTTTAAATGGCAGCTAAAGCTGATCTCCCTGTCCTGGGATAGTCCCACTACGTGTGACAGGCCCATGGGCTCCTGAGGCTTCTGACCCCACACAACACGAGGAAGGCAGGAGTGTAGGCAGTTCCTCCAGCTCAACACCCAGGAAGACAGAGAGAGGTCAGGTCAACTAAGGAAAGGCCTGAAGCTTGTGTAGCAGAACTGTGGCTTGAGTTTCCTCTGCTTTAATCAGAAAAGCAGGAGAGTCCCCGCTCCACTCAACGTCTCCTAGACTTTCACAGAGCACCTGCCTAGGGCACAGGCACTTAGAGTAGGACTAGCCTACTCTCTGCTGGACACATTGGCTGCACCATGTGTAAATACACGGTCAATGAGGAGATGGTCTGAGAAGCCTGAGTGGAGGCACGGCAGGGTTGTTGATAGACTACACTGAAGAGATGGGGCCCTTGCTTAAGAGTGGTGCGATTAAATTCAGGGAGGCCTGGGCTAGGCTGGTCCCTTACAGAACAGTGAGCCTGTGGATGGGTGCTGGAGCAGGAAGGCAGCTGGCTAGTCTGGGCAGACAGTCAGACCACGACAATCTTCTGTGGAAGCTCCCAGGCAAGGACAGATTGAGAGGATCCCAGAGAAGGGGTGTCAGAAAAAGCATCTCAAAGAGTAATATGGCATGCAGATGGCTGGCTGAAGGCAGGGGCTATAAGCCAATAAGTGCAGACATGTGTATGAACAACTCTGGTGGAGACCCAGACCTTTCTGTAGCTCTCCCAAAGAAAGAGAAAGATCTGACTGGAAATAGTGGGAAGAAAAATGGAGCTCAGAAAAAGGACTTCCTTCCTTAGGTTGTGGTTCTGAGATGTGGGCTTGAAAGGACTCAGTGCCAAAGTAATGGCTGATTTAAAATGGACACTTGGTGGAGACACAGAGTTGTGACAGGCTCTGGGAAGAACAACCTGGATGCAGAATGGTCCTTGACAGGTGCTTGGTTGATCCCACAGCATCTTTGTCCTGGGTCCCTGCTACTATACCTCAACCCACCCCCCAAAAAAAATATCCACCGCAGACACCTAAGCCAAACCTGCCCCTCTTACCTGTGGATTAGTTCCAGGCTCCAGAATGGGCCTGCCAGCACCTTCAGAGCCCCAGTGGGCCTACTCTTAGCTTTAGACACACTACTGGTGCCCACCTGATATGCTCCACACTGACCCCCTGGCTTCTCCAGATACCATGAAGGCTGATCCTCCAGATACTTTCTAGAAAGTCCCACAGTCCTTCTCAGTCTGCATTTGCCTACTTGCCCTGGTGGAGCTTCTTCTCTGGGCTGAGTACCTTGATGGGTGATATTAGAAAGTACTTATTTCTTAGCCCCAGGTCCAAGCAGGGTTTGGCACATGCCTTTAGTCAATAAATGTTTAGTGAGCATGTTGATTTGGTCTCTATCCTCGTGGGGCTTACAGTAGATGCACCTAGTAATCTGGATGAACACAAAAGTAGCCAATGCCATCAGAAGCTAATAAGTACATGTTCTCCTCTAAACGTGCTCTTATATTAACCCATTTACACAACAACAACCTACTATGAGTAACTTCTATTATTTCTTCCAATTTAGAAAAGAAAAAACTGAGGCCCAGAGAGGTGAAACCATTTATCCAAGAACACACAACTAAGTAAGCGGTGGAGCTAGAATCCTGATTCATTTGGGCTTGTAAATTAAAGGTTTCACTACTGGGCAAAGTACCTCTCATGTGCAATGAAAGAAAGAGCAGATGCTATGAGTGAGGAGACAAGTGAGCTACTTACTGAGACAGGGAGACCAAAGGAAGGTCTCTGGGTGAAGTTTAAAGACAAGATCTGAAGGAGGTATACAAGGAAGCCATGGGAAAAGGGGATGGTGTTGTGGGCAGAGGGAATGGTGCATGCAAAGGTCCTGAGAAGGGAAAAAGTTGGAAGTTTCTGAGGAAGTGAATTAAAGCTGGTGTATTAGGGGAGGGAGAGTGAGGAACCTGAGCAGGGGGACCACTGCTCAGCCTGCAGGCTGCAAGCCATGAGAAGCTACCAGGGGACAATGTGGACCTCAGTGGACTCTAAATGAATGAGTGAATAAATGCATTCTAGAAAGTTAGAGGAGAGAGCTGTGGAAATAAGGGTCAACAATATCGTCTCCTAGATCCCTTCTTGGGGTCAATGCCCCTGAAGCATGCTGGTCACTTCAAACCACCTCTGGCTATCATCATCAAAGGCTACCTGAGAAGTCCCACCCCCTCCAGGGAGTCCAATAACTGTCCTAGTGGGTTGGTAGGTGGACTGTGGCTGAGTCCCTGAGGGAGGCCAGGCCTAAGCACTGGCAGCAGAAGCTGGGTAAGCTGGCAACCTCAAGGTCTGGCAGGGGCCTGACAGGAAGCCACCTGAGATGCTGACCTTCCCAGTAGCTGAGGTTAGACTGGGCTGAGTCAAGCTGTTGGACACAGTGCAGAGGCTGAAAGTGCTAGGACCCACTAAGGCCTTGGGGGTGCTCCAGAAAGTGTAGGAGTATGAGGGTGGGTAAGAAAAGTGTAGAGGAATTCTGCCCTTGACAAAGGTCAAGGGCATTACTTACTGCCCCCAATGCAGTCCATGGGTTGGTACTGAGAATAACAAGGAAGAAAGAACCTGAGTCTCCATCCAAATCCCAATGACCTCTGTGCAGTTTTGGGGGAGCCCAGGTCCTGGGGAAATAGTCTGGGTGGGCCTCTATCTGCATGGGCTGTGTTGATCCAGGGCTTCCTGCTCCAGATCTGCCTCATTCCCACTATCTCCCCAGTCCCTGATCCCATGCACCCACTTGAGCCTCCAAGTCTCTGCTTGTGACCTTCTCCATGCCCAGATGACTATCCAAGTGCTCCTCCTAATCCTGCAACTAGAAAAGTCCAGCCAAGACTAATTCTTCCAGGGAGTCATCTGTGTTGACTAGATGAATCCCACAAGCAAAAATGGGGACTGCCAGAGAAGCCCACTGGACAGGTATGTGCTGCCTGGGCTTCCCTTGCATGTATCAACACTGAACTGCCTTTTACTAGTTGGAGGCCTCAGGCAGGAAGGTTTCCTGACTCTCAGAGCCTCCGTAGCCACATCCTTGGAATGAGGACAATGAATGGTGCCTGCCATGTGGGCAGGAAAGGGTAAGTGGGATGGAGGAGAAGCAGGAGCTGTCCCCTCAGCCTTGCTTAGCAGAGAGAGTTTTTGATGGTGCTAGAATAGCCCTGTCTGGCCTGGACTGTGGTCTGGGTCTGGTGTCAAGCAGAAGTGACTCAGGCAGTCCTCCTCTCCCATTATGGAGGTGAAACTAGGAGAAACCAGTGACCATCTCAAATTCCAGGCTGGCATTTGGTTTCCTCAGCTGGGAGATATATGGTCAACATGTCATGCCACACAGCACCTTTATTTCAGTCACTTTAAAGAGTACTTTTTTTCCTCAAAAAATAGCTACAACAGTTAGAATGGCCTGGACACGTGGACACTTTTACCCAAGGAAAACTCATACGCATGGGGCAAAGGGTAAGAGGTGCTGCCTCTTTCCTAAGCTAACTGGATCCTGAACCAAACCACTCCCAGTGCCCATGGCTCCATGGCAAAGTCCAGTGTCAGAAGAAATAAATGCACCTAGGACAGTGGCAGAGCCACCTACGGTCTCAGGGCCAGGTACCGGTCCCCTCAATACCCAAATCACTTGCCTGAGACCTGTGATAGTTCATAGACACACTGAGCACTGGGAAGCATAGGCCTCAGATGCTGGGGAGGGTAGATGTCAGGTCTTGGAGGAAGCCCTGCTGATGGCTGCAGAAATGAGCATCCAGTGGGCCCAGGACCACACATAGCCTCACCTGGGTCTGCCTGCCAGGGCTCACTGCCCAATCTCCCATAAACCTCACTTCCTTCATTAAATCAGTTGTGTTACTTGTCATTGCACGGCTCCTCCTGCCTACCTCAGCTGATACCAGGTCCCAAATGCAGCTGCCCACATGGCTAGGGGAAGAGAAGTGCATTTGGGAACTACAGGGGACTGAATGGCAGTGACTGACAGCTCACTCATTTGTGGGGATGTGCTCAGAATGAACAGAGCATCCTGTGTTTCACGAGAACTAGAAATCTGGCTCATATGTTATCCTTTTTCTCCCTGATCTAAAATTTCACCTGGCTAGAATCCCTCTTTACCCATCAAAACTCTTAGATGACCCACCTAGAACTTCCTAAATCTCTTCTCAGCATCACTATTTTTTTGCCATTCCCATTGCCACCACTTCTGTTACTTACTAAATATTTCTTTAAACCAACTCATTAGTTCAACTAGAAAACATTATATAATACCATAAACTGACACTCAGGATACCATGTCACCCACAAAATACATGTTAAAAACAGACATGTAGGTAGGAACATTATCTGTAAGCTTGTTTGTGTACCACCTTGAATCCTCCTGGATGCTCCCAGGAGGATCTAAGTAGTATGCTGCCAAAATTGTCTCCTGGGTATTCCTTCCTTAGCAGGTTCTCAGACCAGCCTGCCTGTTGTGTGACATTTCCCAGGCCACAGGACAGAGATGGGGATGCTGGGCTCAATGCCAGCCTCACAACCTACCTATGGCCTTGCACAAGGCTCTCCTGCTTGGTCAGTGACTTTGGTGGAAAGGGACTTAGAGTCAATGAGGCAGTGCATGTGAAACAGCCAATGCACACACAGCCCATGGTAAACATTACTATTCTTGACTGATAGCAGGGCTCACTGAGTTTGTGGGAGGATACTCTATAAACTCTATAGCTGCAGTCATAATCTGGCTGTCTATGACTCAGGTTAGGCCCCTAAAGATTCTTTAAAAACAGCAGATCAGTTGCCAACATTTAAAAATGTAAGCCTAAATTCCTGGGACATGTGGCCTAAGGCAAGCATGGGCCACTACTTCAGACAGGGCTTGGTTCCCAGAAACTGTTGTCAGTGCTCCCCATTGTAGTTACCCCTAGGTCAACTTACCTACACTGCCAACTTGGCCCCGGTGGTATTCTAGTTTGCTGGTTCCAGCTAAAAGCTATGGAGCCATCATGTTATATGTCTGAGCTATGGAAGCCATTGATTGGCGGACCCTGGTGGGTGTCTGGTGAGCCTAGAAGAATCCAGAGTGCCTGCTATACCTTGGGGTGGCCCAGGGAGATGCCCGAGGAGGAGGAAGCTGGGGTGGGACAGAGGAGCCTAGGAGCTGTGCTCTGCCACCAGGTTCCCTTTCTCTGATTTCTGAGCACTATAGGGTTTGGAGAAGTCACAGTGGTAGGAAGGCATTTGGTACTGCTCCTCCCCACATTCACACAAAACCTCAGGGTGGCCTGGGACCCTGCTTTGCTGCTGCTATTACTGTGAGAGCAATCCTAAGCAAGCCCCATATCTTTATTTGTGTCCTCTATAAAAGTGGATAGCAACACTACCTTCATCAGACCACCCCTCACCAGACCATGGGGGAAGAGAAGTAAGAAAATTCCCAGCACACTTGGTCCGGCAGGGACTCAGAAACACCACTGAAGGGAAGAGGAAGCTCTACTACACATGGCCCCTCTCCAGCCTTCACTGCATTCATACGCATGAGTGACAATACAGCTACCTCAGATCCTATACCCTCCCCAGCAACTGGTGCACATGTGCATGTGTACATGCATGCATGCAGGTATGCACATGTCTGTGCATGCTGGAGGGAGATGGAATGAACAAGCATGTCCCCTTAACAGGGGTGCTGCGAGGCCTATGTGAGTTAGCAAAGCCACCTCAGCTTGTCTGGGTCCTCAGCATCCACTCAGTCACTGTGTCTGGTCTTCTTATTTCTCTCTGCCTTTAGAGCCTGGACTCCTAATCACCTTGACTCTATGTCCCACAAAGAGGCCCACAGCATCTTCTGAAGGTTTCCTAGGCTTGTGCCAAAAGACTCTTCACAGACCTGCCATCCCCTAGGGGAACCCTAAACTCTTCAGAAGTCAAGGTGTCCTGTTCCACCAAAGCCTGACCTCTCTGAGCAGTGGGAAAGCCCTCTCTCTCAAGCAATGCCAAGACCCCCTGCCTGGAACACCCTCCCCCAGGTGGTTTCTCATACTCTCCAAGGCTGAGCTCAATGCCACCTCTTCTGAGAAGGCCCAGCTGCTGCTTCTCTCTGTGCTCAGAGGTGCCTCACCCTCCTTTCTGGGACCTACCATTCTCATCAGAGACAAAAAAAGAAAAATGCTGGCCTGGGAGTTGACACCAGGCTTCCTGCATTTCTGTAATATTTGAACAACTCACTAACCTTCAAACTCAAGACATGAGACATACAACTCTGTTTGTATGTTCCAGTTTGTCTCAAAAAAGCTATCCTATTCCCACCCTGCATCAGTGAAGTAGAATAGACTGCACTGCCCTTCATGGTCTGTGCTGTGCCTGGAGCCACCAGCCACTTTCTATCACTGCCATACACTGCTTCTTTTTCCTGAGACTGGCTCCCCTCTTTCAGGTCCCCTGCCCATCCATGAAAGCACCTGAGTTGGCGATTGGGCAGTATAAGTATCTGAGCCTGAGTCCCTTCCCCCTGTTCTACAGCCCCAGTGCCTGCCAAAAGGCCAGGAGGGATGGGTGCCAGACAAGTGCTGGCTGATATCTGTTGAGCAGGGATGAGTCCAGGCTATGGCAGCCTGAAAGTGCACATGCTATTTCAGTGTTTTTCTTCCCAGGGAATCAAGTGTAACAGCCAAGAGCTCGGGCGGAGCACACAGACTGCCAGGATCCAAACCCTGCCTGGGGCTCTGGTCAGCAGTGAGGCACAGCTGACTCTGTGCTTCAGTCTCCTCATTTGAAAAATGCAAATGGCCATAGCACTTTACATGGTATTTGTAAGGCCTGAGTGAGTTAATATAATGGAAAGCACTTAGAACAGTGTCCAGCACAAAGCAAGGTCTGAAAATATAGTAATCATTTTTATTATTATGCCCTATCATAATCACCTATGGATATCTACCATGTATCACTCATTCAGTACATTTCACACACAGCTACTGAGTATTTATAATACTTCAGACCCTGTTCCTGGTGCGGGGGATATAGCAGTGTATGGGTTAAGTTCGCAAGGGGGACAGATTTAAAACTAATAAATAAATAAAGGAGAAAATATCCAAGCATGATTAGTGCTATGAAGGAAGTACAACAGAGTGACAGAGAGTGATGGCACTGAGTTGAAGGCTTGGGGATGCTATTTTGGATGGGGTGGTCAGGGAGACGAGTCTGAGGACTCAAAGACAATAAGGAGCTGTGTGAAACTATCTGAGGGAGGAGAGTAAGAGGGGGTTTCACTTAGGACCTCTATAAGGCAGGAAGGAGGCTGGTGTGGTGGGGGAAAACGTTGGGCAGGTGAGGCTGTGCAAACATCATCTTGGCAAGCCAACGTGATATGTCTCTCAGGGATGCAGCCCCAACATAGCCTCCACCAGTTTCCTTTGTAGACAACTAGGAGCTGAATCCAATGTGCCTCCAGCACAAGGCTGGGGTGGGCAGTAGGCAAACAGAGGGAGATGGGTATGTGTTATTTTTCTTTTCTCTCTCTGTATTTTCTTTTTTTCAGGTTCATCCTAGTATGGTTGTGAAGATATGGAGGGAGAAAGGGCAAGAGTTGAGAGTGGCAGGAATTTATGAGCTCAGAGAGCAGTACGCTTTTGGCGAGGTGAGGGAAAGAGGACTCCTTTTGCCAAAACAATATTCAATTTTTTAAAAAGGCAGCAACAAAGCATGATTAAGCTCGGGGCCCTAAAAGAAGCCCATAAAATCGAAAAAATATTTATCTGGAAGGGTGGTAAGTCCAATAAAAGTTTTATGAACGTTTTACAACTGCCCTGTCAGGAAGCTGGCCTCTCACTCACCTCCCTCCTGCGAAAAAAAAATACACAAACATATACAGTCACTGGCCTAGACACACACACTCACTGACCCAGATATACTCACTGGCACAGATCCACAGTTATGGCACATACACACACATGTGGGCATATACAGACTCAGACACACCTGCTCATACAAGCTTCTCTGGTACCATGTCTCTCAGGTGAGTTATGAGATTGCTTGGGAGAGGAGGTAGGGGGCAGTACTGCCTCTCTTTGAGCTTGTACAAATCTGTAGGGATCTGCACTCATGGCCTGGCTAAGAGTGTCAGCATCTCAGCTCTGGGCATACTTCCTCCTCCTCTGCCATGTGTTCTGGCTCTTGGCTACAGTCTACCTTTGGCAGGTGCAAGGCCTCAGGTCATGCTGTCGTCTGTGTTCACAGCAGGCCAGCTGGCACCCCAGTCCCAGGGGAATCATCTCAAGGTCTTGGAGTTTGAAAGAGGCTTTCTGATTTGAGGCCTTGGATTCCTCTCCTCTAGCAGCCCATGAGACCAGCCTCCCAGGGCCTTTATTCTTTGTAACAACTCAGGAGAGTGTTGGGACTCCCATTTTAGAGAGGAAGAAACTGAGACTCCAGGCCCTTAGCTAAGGTCACCCAGGTAGTGGTCTCACAGAGACACATGCTCAGGCTTGCCTCTGGTGGCTTCTCCTCTCCTGAGGAGGTTGTGAACAAAGTCCCACAGCAGGCCCAGATGCAAGTTAACCCCACTGAGCTCTCCCACCGCTCACCCCTACCCCTGGGCTCAGCCACAGGGCCTTTACACAGACTTCTCCTGGCCACCCCAGTGAACTTGCTGCAATGTTACTTCCTAAAAAGTGCTCCAGGTTCCATCCAGGATGCATGAAGCTCCCCTCTCTCTATGAGACCTGCCCTTCTCTTCTGTGGCACTCATCTGTCTGGAAGCATATGCTATTGTGGGACTGACTATCCCTTTTGTAGAGCTCCAGGAGGGCAGACACGGAGCAATTTCTCTTGTCATTGAGTCCCCAGCCTAAACCAAGCGTAGGTGAACAACATGTGAATAAGCAAGCATCGGGCTCCAGAGCCTGGAGGTGCGGGTGACTTCTCCAAAGTCTGAACTGTTCATGGGCTGGTTTCTAAAGGTAAAGGCTGACATTGCTCAGGCCACTGTAACTCAGGCTTGCCTCATCAGAACTTCACCCTAGCCTCGGAGATCAAATCTTCCACTGCCTGGGATGAGACCCAGCCCCAGAGGCCAGCAACCAGCAATACTTTTTCTAACAACAATAAGAACCAGCACTCAGGCAGAGGACCAACTACACACCAGGGACTCACCAGGTGCTCCCATGTCCCCACTCCAGATTTGTGAAATGATCTTGTTGGGGGTGGGGGAGGGGGTCCATTAGAACCTACAGCTGTCAGACTCTAAGTTTCAAATGGAAGTGGCCTCTAGCAGAAATTGAACAGAACAAACCAGGAGCCCAATTTCTGATTAAATGCCCAAGTTTCTCTTCACTCTCAACAAGAGTCAATATGAACCTCCAGCTTTACTTCACTTGGGAGGCTGAAATGATTCCTACAAAGTATGGATATTTAGGGCCAATTCTAGTCCTCCGATAAACCAGGCTGAGCACAAGCTTCTAAAAAATCCGATAACGGCATGCCTCAATTGGTAAGAAATGGTAGGTGGAGCAAGGCAGGTGTTTGTAGGGTGAGGGCAGAGGAGAAGCTGGTAGATGTATAAATGGGCGCTGCCACCTGGCCAGTCCTCATTCTGTCCACAGAACTCACACTCTAGGGCCAGACAATCATACTCCAGCGCTTACCTAGAGAAATGTTCTGATACTGCTCTGCAGAGGGGAAAGTGGAAACCACCCACCTGTCCTCAGTCAGGTAACAGGTGCACAAACTGGTGCATGCAGACCATGGGATAACATATAGCAGTCAAATGAGTCAACTAAAACTGTTGACTGGAACATCAAGTTCTAAAACTAAAACAGCAAGTGTTCCAAAAATACCTGATTCATGCAAGACCAAGAATGTAAACACTTAAAACACATATAAACCATGAACATTGTTATGTAGGGCACAAAAGCATTAGGGGAGCGGATGTTATCTTGAGGGAGGTAGGGAGCATGGTTCCCTTTATTAGCAAAATTATTTTTCTTAAAGACAGAAAGAAGAGAGAGAAATGGTGTGAAAGATTTGAAGCATGACATATGTGTTTGATCTTGCTGGTACCAGAGTTGTCTATTCTGTTCTGTATGGCCAAAAACAATTTTTATTTTATTTTAATTATTTAATTAATTAAATCAAGTACTAATTAAAAGGAGAAATAAGTGTAAGGGACACAAGATGTAGGCCACCAGCTGTGCTCTGGGCAGTCCCTGACTAAGCACATGTATGCTCAGAGCCTCAGTTTCTTTATCTGTCCACTGGGGATAATGACACCAGTCCCAGACAGCTATGAGAGTTGGTTGTGCTTATGTGAGCCCAACACTTAAAATGTCTGACTGAGAACCCAACTGGTCAGGCCTACTACCACACAAGGCCAGTTATCTCCCTTGCTCCTTATAAACAGTAGCCTGAGAAGTATAGAAAACCACAGACTCACTCATGGGATACCCAGGGAAACAATGCAGAATCAAAGTGCTGTGACAGAAGAGCAGTGGGTATACCATGGGGACAACTGATGGGGCTCAACCTCATTTAGAGTCAGGTAAAGGTTCCTGAAGGAAGCTGTGACCCCGAAAAGATACTTCCTCAGTCCTCATTTTACCTTTTGTTCATGAACTAACTTTTAAATAGGTCTCAGGCCATGGGCCTATGTTGGCTGCCAGGGTACCTACCTCCAGACAGCCTCTTCCTGGGGGCCCCCATTCTCACTGTGGCCACAATGAGAAGCCCCTGGCACCAACCTATATGGATGACATGGAACCATCCCAGGGTGAGGTTGGCAGGCAGATGGTTTCTGTCCATTGCACTGTGTTTATGTTAATTGCAGATATTTTTAACATATTGTGTTACTCCATCTATCTTTGTGAACGGTCAGTCTTGTAAAATTCTTTTGATGATGTTATTTTTTCTTGCCTTGCTTCATCATCTGCAATTATTTATAGTATCATTGTCTTTGTTTCAAACACTGGGTATAAACATTGTTGTAACAGTTATTCAATGAGGTTCATATAATTTTTACAATTGTTTTGAAATGCTTCAATGGACAAAGAGGGAGGAGTTCAGTCATTTGGGGAAAAAAAGACACCCCAAAGTGCTCTCTGTTCTTGGTAAAAGGTCCTCCTCTGTCAGGATGGCTTCCAGAAGAGGTCCCGTCAAGGGTGATCCCTCCCAGAAAGCTGGGGCAGCCTTGCAGGGTAGGGGTTTGGCAGTAGCTAGCTGGTGGCTGGATTAGGTTTCAGAGTGCCTTCCGTAAGATATTGATGCAAAATTCACAAAGGCCATTGTCAGGGTAAGATGCCAGTGAGAAAGATGGATGGCTTGTAATAATTTTTATTGAGGTTTTTCTGAAATCTCAACTTTTACCCCTCACCTCTTTTCAACTCTTTTCTTCCAACTCTGTTTTCTAGAATCTTCTTGGCAGCCAGCTGGTGTGCTGTGTAGGACAGAAATGCCCATGATGGCCTGGGGAGAGTCTACCCTCACCTCAGGTCACTGGGGACTGTCCATAGTTGCCCCTGATGAAGCCAGCTTTGGTGCTCTCTGTCCAGGGAAAGTTAGCTATTGGAGAAGTTGGCTGTTGGAGTAGGACCAGCCTGTAGGTGGGCCATAGCTGGCCTGGTGTTTGGGGGAAAAGAGAGAGGCCTCATGCCCCTGTAATCGTTTTCCTATGCTCACTGTGTATTATCAGGGGCTCCCATGGGCAGTTTGCCAGCCCTTCTGGATCACCAGCACCATTATCCTCCTCAAACACAACTCAGATCCTGGCTTCCTCTGCCCAAATAGTTCTGCCCACCCTCAAGTAGTTCTCTAGTGCCTAGAAGTGAGCCCTCGCCAGTCTACCTCCCAGTCTCACATCATGTCCCCCTGCTTTACTCTGTGCCTCCTAAGTGGCTAGGTGTGCCAGCCAGCCTGCCTTCCTTAGATGGTGACAGGCCCTCAGGATGTAGGGGTACACATACCTTGTGAGCCGCCTGTCCTCAGAGAACTTATAGGTTGTCCTTGAGTCTAGTATTGTCCCTGTCCTCAGATGGCTCACGGATAGTCCCAGAGTCTAGCAAAGAATGACTTATCCTTCAGGCTCTAAGTAGTCCCCTAGTCCTTGCCTTCTCTTGCAGTATCTCAGATGAACCTCCTCCACAGTCCTGACCAGAGGTGGGTGATGGAGCTGCCTACTTGTGACACAGCCATACTACCTGGGGACTAAATGGTCGAGGACTGGCCCCGAGTCTGGTCTCTGGGTTCAGGACTTAGCATGGGCCCATGTGCAGAGGGATTTGCATTGGGTGGGAAAGTGTCCTGATGCCTTTGGACCAGAGCTGTGGACACTGTGGTGGACAAAGGGCCACCTTGATAGCAGTGCCTCCCGCTAGCAGAGGGCTTAGGGAGACAAAGTTTACACCCTGGGGATCCAAAGGTCAGGATCCAAGAAGTACTCAGATCACAGGGTGGGAGCTTGAGGTGGGGAATTCTGGCAGGCATATATAAACATGCCAGACCCTCTTCTCCACATACTTGTTTCTTCTAATTTTCTTTAAGGAAACTTGGATGAGGCAAAATGGTTGACCTCATTAATTACCAAAGAAATGTAAGTAAAAACATCAAGTTGCCATTTCTCATGTATCAACTTAGCTAGGATAAATAACAGAGGCCCAGCCCATGCTGGTAACATGGTAGCAAAATAGATGCTGTCAACAGTACTGATGAGAGTATCAAATAATGTGATACTTTTGGAAATCATTTTCTCAGCAGTTTTCTAGAGCTTTTAAAATGTTTATAGCATTTTCTTTTAAAAATAAGAACAATTTGAAGAGATCCAAGATGGCAGCAGAGTAGGTGAACACTACACTAACCTCTTTCCAGGACCAAACTGGAATCACAACTAAATTATAGAAAAATCATCCTGAATAAGCAACTGAACACTAGCTGGAGAGAAGCCTATAACCAAGAACTTATGGAAGAAACCACATCACCACAATGAGACTGGTAGGAAGAGTGGAGGTGTGAGAGGGCTGACAGGGCTCCCATGGGTGGCAGCTGATGTTCCAGAGTGATATTTCAGCATCTGGGGGGGGGGGTTCCCCCTGAGAAATGTGGGATCCAAACCCCAAGCTGGGGTCCCCTGCCTAGAGCAACAGAATTGAGAAAGGAACCCAAATAACATCTGGTTGTGAAAAGCAGCAGGGTTTCTGCCTGTCAGGGAGAGATAGCTAGAGATGCAGAGAGCCTCTTAAAGGGCCAACCCACAGAATTTCATCCTAACCACAGTCTCTTTCAAGGAGGGCTGCTGTGCACTATGACCCAGAATCAGAGGGTAAGACCTGGGGTAGGTGTCTTGTGTCTTTGAAGGTTTTGGGATTTTGGGGCACATGATCCCTGCAGTCCAGAGCACCAGGTATCTTTACTAAGACACAAGAGCAGGCAGAACTGCCCAAACCTACATTGTTCCGTGAGAAGATGTGGGGTGGCTTCTGGTTTCTGGGATTTTCTTTCAGATATTTAAGACTGCTGGTCAGTTGCTATACTTGAAGGCTTTCTGGAGAGACAGTATTTAGCCAATCTCAAAAATTTCACTTACTACTTCCTGAAATGTTAAAAAAGATAGTTTACTCTGATGACTTTATTGAGGCAGCATAAATTATATGAAAAGGACAAATTTTCCCTAAAATCACAAACTGGCAAAAAAATGGAAAGTTTTAGAGATTTCTATAAAAAGAGAGGTACGGTATTTCCCAAAGAAGTTCCACTTGTAAGAATCCAGATAATGGTTCTGCATTCCCAGCACATATCGGGCTTTCTGAAAAAAGCCTCTCCCGCCCCTTAAAGCTACTGGGTCCAGAGCTCAGGGGCCTCTTGCCACCCCAGTACCCAGAGAATATCCCAGAAAATAAGGCCTCAGGGATGAAGTAGGCACAGTGCTGTGTACCGCCCATGCTAAAGCAGTTCTGGAGTTCAGCCTGAGTGGTCTGTTACTGATGCCTCCCGCGGACCTGCCCTGCTGGTCAGGAGGCAGCAAGAGAAGGCCTGGGGTGGAGGCTATCTGAGATGCCCCCTCCTCACCCCTCCTTATGTTCTACCCAATAGGCACTGAGTCACTGCAGCCCACCTATCCCACCCCGGCCTGCTCTCCACCTGTCTACTACCTCAGCCTCTGGGCCTTCAAGGAAGAGCTTTCTGACTATTCCCCTCCGTGCATACCACCCATCACACTTCCACCCTCTACTTAGAATGGTGGTTCTCAATTGGGGCCACTTTGACCTCCAGGAAAATGTCTAGAGAAGTCTTCTGTTGTCACAATTGGAGAGGGTGTATGGGGGGTGGTTGTTACTGGTACCCAGTGAGCAGAGACTGGACATGCTGCTAACCAAACTTCAGTGCACAGGACTGCCCCCACCGCAAGAAATAACCCAGCCCCAAATGTCAGTCGTGGAGAGGCTGAAAAACCCTGACCTGACGAATGTCAGCCAGACACCAATCATGGGGTTCAGGGCCTCAGGTCTGAGGCCTGGAATGGAAGAGGAACATTAGGAGGAGGATCCTAAGGTGCTCAACTGTCGGTGATTCATATAAGACTTTGTTTAGAGAAAAGTTCTATTGATTTAAAACAGTTCCAAAATCACCATTTTAAACACACAAAACTAAATGAGTTAGTAGCATAAAAATCATTTAGAACAATGTCTTATATATTATAATAAGCAATAAATATGCCATACTCTTTCTAGCCTCTGAGTGTTACAATACTGTCCTGAATGCCTTTCCTCCCCTTTTTCTCTACCTGAGAAAACCCCCTCACCTTCGAGGCCAGTGAAAGCCTTACTGTGTCCTACTCTACTCTGGAAGGGAATGGTCACTCCATCCTCCCTGTCCAGATGGCCTATAAGGGGGCTAACAGTGTTTATTACTTTCTGTAGTTATCTCCAAACAACTGGTACTTCCCTGGGGAGGGGTGGAAACCAATTCTCTCTGTGTTTAGGCCTGACTGGAGCAAAGCTGGGGTGGGAAGAACACTGAAGGCTTTGGGAAGTAGTAGTTTCTTCCTCCACAGGCCCTAGCTTAGCCCCATGGAACTTTGGGGAGGGGATGGACACCCCTGAATAGGGTCCCATAGAGCCAGCTCTACCTCACTGCTGCCAGACCAAGGTTTTAACCATGACTTCCAAAGGGACCTCATAGTGCCCTCCTCTGCACAGGCCACAGAGGCCTCACATGTGGGCACCAATACCCTGAGCTCCCTTCATGCCAGCTATCTTTGACCCATAGGCTGTCCCCATCTCTTTATTGACCCTCCTAACTACACCTTAACCAGTGATCAAACCTACATCACCCATGATGAGCAAACGGACATCACATGCATCCTAAGTGGTGGACTAAAGACACGAGATTGCCCCTGTGGGGTTCCTTCTACATGTACAATAGAACCTAGTCATAGAGAAACACCAGAAGGACTCCAGGAGCACGTTTAGAAAACAACCCATGTAGAATCCAAAAAAATGTCAACATCATGAAACGAGGAGACATGACAACCAAATGCAGGGTGTGTGATTTTTCAAAGAATCCTCCATCAGGAAAACAAGTTTTAAAAGACATTACTGGGACAATTGGGGAAATCAGAAAATGGACTGTATCTTAGGTCATATCATGTTGATGTTAAATTTCTCAAGTGATAATTATATGGTGGTCAAAGAGGAGAATAACCTAGACCTTCGGGGGCACATGTTGAAGCATGCAGGCATAACTGAGTTGTACACCTAGCATTTAAACAGTTTAGCACACACAGATAAAGTAAATGTGACAAGGTATTAACAGTTGTGAAATCTAAGGTTCAACAGACTGTTCTTTCTACTTTTCTGTATGTTCTGTATGGGAGGATATAAAAAATAAAAAATATGAAAAAAAGAAAACAGTTGGGAGGAAAAACTCTCAAAACAACCCATCTTACAGATGGGGAAACCAAGGCTCACAAAGGTTAATATTCTATCCAGCCCCTGGCAGGGTGGCTCAGTTGGGTGGAATATTGTCCCATACACCAAAAGTTGCGGGTTCAAACCTCAGTCGGCTGTCCTGGTGAATAAAAGGCCCCGCCCCCTTACAACTTAAGAGGTGCACCGAGACAAAGAAATATGGCCCAAATGAAAGAACAGATCAAAACTCCTGAAAGAGAACTAAGTGATAAGGAGATAGACAACCTATCTGATGGAGAGTTCAAAGCCCTGGGAACCAAAATGCTCACAGAACTGCTTGAGCTTGGTTGCAAAATGAAAGAACAAATGAAGAATACCCAAAGTGAAATAAAGCAAAATATTCAGGGAACCAACAGTGACTTGAAGGAAACCAGGACTCAAATCAACAATTTGGAATAAAAGGAAGAAATAAACATCCAACTGGAACAGAATGAAGATACAAGAATTCAAAAAAAAAATGAAGAGAAGCTTAGGAACCTCTGGGACAACTTGAAACATTCCAATATCCAAATTATAGGGGTGCCAGAAGGAGAAGAACACAGCAAGAAATTGAAAACTTATTTGAACAAATAATGAAGGAAAACTTCCCCAATCTGGTAAAGGAAATAGACTTCCAGGAAGTGTAGGAAGCTCAGAGAGTCCCAAAGAAGTTGGACCCAAAGAGGAACACACCAAGACACCCAAGACAAAAGATAAAGAGAGAATCTTAAAAGCAGCAAGAGGAAAGGAAAGAGTTACCTACAAAGGAGTTCCCATAACACTGTCAGCTGATTTCTCAAAAGAAACCTTACAGGCAAGAAGGGGCTGGAAAGAAGTATTCCAAGTCATGAAAGGCAAGGACTTTCATCCAAGATTACTCTATCCAGCAAAGCCATCATTTAAAATGGAAAGGTAGATAAAGTGCTTCCCAGATAAGGTCAAGTTAAAGGAATTCATCATCACCAAGCCCTTATTATATGAAATGTTAAAGGGACTTATCTAAGAAATTGAAGAAGATCAAAAACTATGAACAGTAAAATGGCAACAAACTCACAACTATCAACAAATGAACCTAAAAGTAAAACAATGAAAACAAAAACTAGGCAAACACCTAGAACAGGAACAGAATCAGAGAAATGGACATCACATGGAGGGATTTCAGTGGGGAGGGGCCAGGCAGGAATAGGGGCAAAAAGGTACAGGGAAGAAGCAGCATAATTGGTAGGCATAAAATAGACAGGGAGAGATAAAAAAATGATATAGGAAACAGAGGACACAAAGAACTTATAAGTACAACCCATGGACATGAAGTAAGGTGGGAGCATGCTGGAGGGTTGGGGGTGCAGTGTGGAAGGGGAATGAAGGGGGGGGATTGGAAAAACTGTAATAGCATAATCAATAAAATATACTTTTAAAAAAAATCCCTGGTTGGGATGTGTATGGGAGGCAACCGATCAATGTTCCTCTTACATTGATGTTTCTCTCTCCTCTCCACCCTCGCTTCCTCTATCTAAAATCAATACACATGTCCTCGGGTAAGAATTAAAAAAAATTCCAGGATTCTACCCCATGTCTGGCAGACTCTGAAGCTCATGTTCTTTGAAAATACCCTGTTTCCAACGTCCCACAGCAGGCAGAAAACGCTGAGTGGGTACACCCCCAGCCTTGCCAACATCTTTCAATAAAAGTCAATATGGTCATGGCAGCTGGCTAAGAACTCAGATGAAATCCCAAGGATAGGTTGCCCAAACAGAATGTACAGTTATGACTGGATAGGTGTGTGGGTGCAAGAGAATACATTTTTAAAGAAAAGAAAACCAATTTCATTTCAAACCCCATGGGGAACATGTAGCCTAAGAGCCCTTGTTCCAGGGCCTGTTTATGGGAATACAACACCCACAATCTCAGGGCTCCCATGGACCCTCCCTTTGACAACACAATGAGTTTTAATTCTCTTTGCTGTATTTTCCAGAAGCCTCTCAGCTGAATGGTGTCCACAAGAGAGGCCTAGTTCCTCCTGGGGCCTTTGTGGTCCACTGGGCCAGTCATCCAGCTCCTCAGAGCCTCAGTGTGCCTTTCGGGAAAATGGGAAGATATAGCAAGAGCAGGAGACTGCATGTCAAGGACCTGGCATTAGTAGGTCGGGCCTAGTGGCCCACACTTGAGAACTGGAAGATTTCATGTAAAAATAGTTTCCCAGTCTCTTTTGAAAAACTGGAGCTCTGATCACACTCTGGCCATGTTGCTGCCCCATGACATCCACCTGGAAGTGAATGGTGGCTGTCCACTGGGATGGGGTGGTCTGAGCCAGGTGCCTGTCTAGAAGGGCTGTGCTTCTAGGTACCAGTACACAGCAAGTAGATCAAGTCATCTTTGTACACAAGCCTGTTACAGGTTCTCCAACAGCTCCTCTCTGCATTTGGGATAGGGACAAACATCTTCCTTCAGCTTACCAGGCCCCATGTTGTGGCTCCTGTCAGTCTGAGGCCCCATTATCTGCTGGCTCCCTGGGCCCAGCTGTCCCTGACGGGTGCCGAACTTTTCTGTCTCAGAGCTCTGCTCAGACTGCTCCTTTGCCTGCAGGGCTCCTACTCATTCTCTAGGGCTGGGTGCAAAGCCAATGCCCGGGGAAGCCTTTCCTTCCACTGACTCAGTCAGGGTTGTGCTATAAACTCTCCTGGCACTTCATCTATTCCCTGCACAGCTTGATGTGGTTTTGCCAAAATACAAATCTTGAGAGATGGTCTGCTGACCATCCATCTTTGGGGATGAATTATGTCCCTTCTCAAATTCTTATGTTGAAGTCCTAAACTCCTGTACCTCAGATGTGACTGTATTTGGAGACAGGACCTTTCAAGAGGTAATTAGGTGAAATGAGATCACTAGAGTCAGCCTAATCCAGTAGGCTTAGTGTCCTCATAAGAAGAAGAGATTAAGACACACACGTACACACAAACAGGTAGGACCATGTGAGGACACAAGGAGAAGACAACCATCTACAAACCAAGGACAGACATCTCAGGATAAACCTCAATGGACATATGCTACCCCAGGTGAGGATGTGTGTCTGGTGGGTGAAAACAATGCACAATCCTAGCCACCATTTATAGACCCCCTGCCTTGGGAAAGACACTGTGGGTGGGAATTATGATTATGTGATCTAAGCCTAACTCCCTCCCTGGAAATCAGAATTACTCATCCCATGTTAGCACTGAGGGGCTAAAGGTCTGAGTGGGAAATGAACTGCTGAGATCAGAAAGGGCTGTGGCAGAGTGAGGGGCATGGGCTGCCTGACTCTGGAGGCCGATCCCTGTGCTGAGCTGGGTGACTCTCCAAGGAACTGGGCCAGCCCTGGCCTGGTCTGCCGACCCTCCTAAACCAATGCCAGGCACAGTGATGCAGAAGGGGTGGTGCTGCCCTGCTTGAGTGGCCCTGCTTGGCCCAAGCCAAGGCAGGGCCCAGGGTTCTCTTTCTGCAGCCAAGATCCAGGACCTCCCTCCCCTGGCTGAGGCTCCATTTCCCCTGGCACCTTAAGGGTACAATAAGCAGCTGATGAAAGATGGATGAATGGAGGCTCAAGACACCTCTGTGACTCCTGGCACACAAAAGTGATACTGTATACCCACCACTTTGGTTTAAGGGCTCTGAAGTGGACTGTCTCAACCTGAGTCCTATGAAAGAGGGCTGGAAGGACTCTGACAGAAGAACCAGATGGCAACACCTCTGTGTCCCTTGCTTCTGGTGGCCACTGCACCATACTCCTGGGGATTGAAGAGGCAGACAGAGACTCTGGGCTCTTACTAGTTGTGTAACTGTGAGCAAGGGTCTCGGTTTCTTTCCCTGCAGAATTAGACAAAGCAGATTAAACAGAGGTGTTCCCTGCCTTCCCAGCCCAGGCCTCTTCCCCACACAAGTGCTCTAGGAAATGCTGCAGGGCCAGAGAGGACCACCAGGCACCTCCACAGAGGAGAGCATCTGGACTGGGTTTGAAGAATGGTAAGGGTGAGAGTAATGAGGCCCTAGGGAGAGGGCAAAGTGAGAATTCCCACATCCATGGTATAGGCACAAAAAATGGAGCTCAGCGCAGGCAGCTGGTGCTGGACCTGCACTCCCTATCCTATGGCCTTTCCCACTGGCCAACAGGGTTCTAGAGAACATCACATATCTGATTCTAGCCTTCTCCACATGTGTCCTTCTCCCCTTCTCTACCAATCCCTGCTTGGACAGCACATCCTCTGGGAAGTTTGCCCTGACTGTTCCTCAAGATGGCCACTATCCTGTTCCTGGCCATGTGCCCCTATGGAAAGCTGCCATGCTCTGTGCCTTCATGTATCCCAAAGGGAAGTACCTTGGGGCAGGACTCTATCAGAATGATTTTGACATCTCTAGCCCTGCACTGGAGTTTGCTGAGTTAGATGGACTGGTACCCTCTCCTTTAAAGTTGTCTTTAAAGAATTAGAGCACCCAAAGCCAAGTTATCAGCAGACAGCTGTGTTGAATAAGTCTAAATACACTGGTGCCTGCCTGAGTTGGAAGAATTTCTAGGAAGGCCCATAGCATACCAAGCACCAGGTTTCTTGCCTCCCATAGGTCTGGGTTCATCCATTTGTTCATTCCAGTCTCTTCCACTGAACTCCTTCACTTATTCATTTGTGTAAGCACATTTCTGATTCCATGGAAAGCCACCCTCATTGTCTTGACAGACTATGACCAGGATGGTACACTGAGCCCTGAACCCCTTGTGGGTGGGCTTAGGGGGCAGAAGCTGAAGCCAGGAGGCCTAGGGACTCTCCTCAGAACACCTTTTGGAGGTAAGCAGGTGGTGGCTCTCCTGATGTCCAGCCACTTTCCCAGGGACCACGTGGCAGCCTCCCTGTTCCATCAACAGTGACCTCACAGGCCTGCCAAGCAGAATGACCACACAATTCCCTTCTCCCAAACAGCCCAAGTGACAGAGCTGCACTTTCAAACCATATAACCAATCCTATGCATGGGAAACCAAGGCTGAGGGAGAGACTCAGGCAGGTGTTTTGGACTTGAATTCCAGCTCTGATGCTTACTTGTATGGAACATGAGCAAGTTACATTGTTTATCCTCCAAGCCATGGTTTCCTCATCTGTGAACTGGGGATATTCCAATGGCTGGGGCTATAAGTAATAGCCAACCTTTCTGAGAGCTTCCTAGGGCCCTTCTCTGACTGCTGTCATGGCTCCTGAGTGTTGGCTCCTCCTGAAAAGCAGTATATAGAAGTTCCTTCTGGGTTATTACTGGAAGTACAATTCCTTTTATTTAATTACAAGAAACCTTATTGAATTACAAATTTTAAAATGTATCACAATTTAAATGGAAGTACAATTCTACAGATTATTTTCCTCATCTGTCTAGAATCCATTAAACTGTGATTAGTAATTATTAAAATATTATTAAAGATCATGAAAATGTGATGACCCTAAATGAAAATTAGCAGGATCCATGTCAGGGTTTGATTGAGAATATGGCCACACCACACAAGTTCCTGGCACACAGGTGAACTCACAGCAGGTGGGGTGGGAGGTCCCATGAATATGATGATGAGGCCACAGCTATGGCTCCCAATGACTGTGGGTCTCAATCATTGCTGCTCTGGCTTTTCTGAGGTGAGTGTCAGCCCGCAGCTCTGTGACATGGTCACCAATGAGGGGCAGTGATGCCCATCACACCAGTAGTACTTAGGGCCTAGAATTTTCCAGCGATAAGGCTGCAAGCCCTGTGTGCACTGTGTGCCTTCCCAACTGGAGTGTTAATGCAGACCATATACAGCCCTCCCCAAATTGGTGGTCCTGGAGCACCTTGTGGGAGATGGACCACTTGCCATGAATTTGGGCCACTCAAAAAGCTTGCTGCATCCTATCAAGGCACACATAAAACCTACTGGTCATTTTAGGGTTATAGACAGTGTTTCAGAAGATGATATTGCATACATATGTTTGCCATCACACCTAGAGTCGATAAGCAGTGACTCATAGCTATCAAAAGTGACAATTCCATTCATCCTCATTTGACCCTTCTTTGGGTGGATGTCATGAAAGAGGTTGTTTCCTCTGCACAGTGGGATGTGCAGGGCTGGCAGGAGCTGTTGTCCCAGCCCACCATCCACGCTGCCTCTCATAGTAGGAGCTGGTGCCTGGGGTACTGACATAGAATGGAGGGTGGGAACAGTAGGGAGTGCTGGCCAGGATGAGCCATACAGCCCAGGCCAGGCCAGGCCACCCACTTTATGGGTCAAACCCATAAAGCTGACACCACCTCAGCTTCTCAGCAAGGGGGTGTCTCCAACTACATGTGTGCCCCCTGGTACAGTGCCAAGCTTTCTGAAGCCCTGATGGCTTCTAGAGGCTGACTGGGGAGGGCAGGTGCTGCATACCCAGAAAGATTGAGGGCAAGGAACACACTCTTCTGCTCCCCAGGCCCCACCTTGACGTACAGATAACAAAACCCAGCTCTGACATAAAGCACCTGGCACTGAAGCAGCACTCGGGAAGCACAGTGATATGATGACATGTGCAGGAGTAAGGTTTGTCTGGAGAAACCTTATCTGCCTGGCAAAGTCCTCCAACTATTCTCTACCAGCACTGCTACCCAGAGTGTCCTAAGTCATCACAAAGAGCCTCCCAGCCTCACAGAGGCAACTTCTTGAAGAGAATAGTCATATAAAAGGTGGTGCTTTTCAAACTTGAGGTCCCCTAAGACTTTCTGGGAAGGCTCCTTGGGTGTCAGAATGAGCTATCCTTCAAGATACTCTAATTTCCAAGAGTATCTTCTGGGGAAGCAATGGGCCAGGAAGCAAGTATCAGGACCCTTGTCTCTCAGGCCTGTGTGTACAGCTCCATAAAACACTATTTGCATATTACATTTCAGCTTCCACTCCTGAATCCAAGGCCCAAGTGTCCTTCCTGAAATTCATTATGCATATTTTATGTGGTTCAGACAAATTAGTTTTTAATCAGGAAATTTTTCATAAAAGTAATCAGATAATATTTGATCCCTGGGCCTATATTCCCATATAGCGAGTGTTGGCTGGACCAGTCTTAACCACTCACTATCACCTACCACCTGGCCTCTTAAACACCTGCTTGGACCTGCCAGCATCTGGTTTTGACATCAAGGTCTTGACAATGAGGTAGAGGACAGAGAGAGCTTCTGAGCCTGGAGGTCAGGGGATGAATGAAAGGATACCCAGAGGGCTCTCCAGTCTGCCTTCCCCAGCTGGGTCACCCTGAAGAGCCAGCAGGGAGGCCGGTAAGCTGTGTTTGAACCCAGCTGCATCCAGGAGCCAACGGCTGGGACAGGCCCCCTGAACCACTCCCTTCTCTAGAGAGCCTTAAACTGTGTAGCAGCACAACCCTAGGCTTTTCCACCTCAGCACTCTAAACTCGCAGCCACAATGGTCTGTCTTCCTCCACCTGGCACTGGATGGCTTGGGTTTACTGAGGAGTCCTTCACAATTAAGGCACTTCAAAAAGGTTAAAAGTAATTCTTTATGGGAGGAATCAGCAGGAAAAGACAAGCAGGAGGTAGGGGTATGCAGTGGGGGAGGGTGGGATGAAGGAATCTGACCAGTTATATTTAATAAAAAGCTTAAAAGCCACAAACAGGAAGCAGACCTATTAAACAGACAACATTGATCTAACAAAGGAATGTGAACTTGAGTTGACTGAAGCAGTGTCACCATGTCTTCCCTCCCTCCCCTCCCTCTCAGCACCCAGGGCCCCCAAATAAGCTTCCTCCTCCTGTGTTCTACCTGTTCTGAGAACACCCCCAACTCTGAGTTAGCCTTGTGCTAGAAGAAAGGGAACTGAAGGGAAGGTCAGCATGATCCTATCTGCCTCAAAAGAAGCAAACAGATATGCCCTCTCCTCTGTTTGTACCAGTAGAGCTCCAAGCAACCTGGGGAAGAGGCAAGTGCTCCGAGGTAGCTCTGCTCTTGCCCTCTCAATATCCTGAACCCTTCCTTCCCAGAGAGCTCCTAAAGGTGCTGGCCGAGGGCCCTGGGGACTGAGGCATGGACAGTGCCTGGCTCATTCCCTATGTGTGATCCCCTGGAGCCCATAGCAGGACACTGGGGGCCTCAGTTTGACTGAGATGAATACTGGAGCAGCTAACCACTGGATTGAGTAGGACAGGTGCTTGAAACTCAGTGTCAGGTCTATAGGCTCACAAGGGTATTTAGAAGGATTCTCTCCATAGGGTGATAAAGCTCAGTCCCACCTTGACAGGGCCTCAGGGCACAGTCAAACAGCAAAGCTAAGCATGCAGGGAAGCAGGCCTCTGGTGACCAGAAGCTTTAGGAAAGATTCAAGAGGCAAGGCTCCAGCCAGACTTTAGGGAGAGTAGAGGTGCTGGCTTTGCCTGGTGAGTTGCCAGGGATCAAGGAGTCCTACTTCCTAGCTGAGGCCAGAGTACCACCCTATCTGGACATTTTACTCAAAAAATTACCCACACATCTCCACACTCAAGCCACTCCTGCTCAATGTCCTGTCCTCAAACACCCACCAAGCTCATCCTTACCTCATGGTCTTCTCATTTGTCTCCCTCCCTCTCTGAGGCATGTTCTTCCCTAGGTATCTGTGTAGCTTCTTCCCTTCCTTCAGTCAGGCCTCCACTCCATTGTGACCTCTTCAGAGAGGTCTTCTCTGACTGCCCTGTCCAGACAGCCCATTCAGCAATTCCCTCCCTGATTTATTTTTCCTCAGTCTATCCTGAGGATTCCCTAGTCTATCCTCAGTGTGTCCATGCCTATTCCCTTCCATAACCATAGCACTATGTCTGGCACGCAGTAGGATGTCAGGAAAATGGGTGTGGAAAGAGTGTAAGAGTGACAGAAGGGCTGGTAGAGTTAAAGAAATCCAACAGCTCTATTTCCAGTAGCAAACACACACCCTTAACTCCACCATGGACAAGGCCCAACTCAGACCAAGTAGAGGCTCAGCAGAGGCTGCTGGTCTTGAAAGGAAGCAGCAACTCACATTTTGGGAAATCCTAGTGGCTTACTAAGGGAGTAGTCTCAATCACCAACTCTTTCCCTCCAAAGCACCTGTCAGATCAGTATTATTATCCCTACTTCACAGAGAAGCCATGTGACATATCCAATGTCACCCCACATGGTCACAGTGAAGTAAGAACTCACATTCAGACCTTGACCCTGGCTCAGACCAGATGTTGACTCCTCACCAGCCTCCTCCAGATTTCCAGCCACAAACTGGTGGGACCAGAGGCTACAGTGGACTGAGCTCTACACATCAGCACAGACAGGCCTAGAACCCTGAGCCAAGGGGCACTGACAGGGCACTGTCTCTGCCATTTGTCCATGGCCTGCCAGCACCTGAGAGCAAGAGAAAATAACCATACTCACCAGGGATGTGGATCTTAAACTTGCCACTCTGGCCGAAGGAACTGTCAATGATCCCCAGCTCCCCAGTGGACAGTTGCACCTTGAGCCCCACAAATTGCTGGATGTTGGTCTCCTTTTTGAATAGGGAGCGGCCAATCACACTGTAGTTGTCTATTACCTGTTCCCACACACCCAGCCCCAGAGAGAGAAAGAATCAGTATGCACCAATACAGGCTAAAGCCAAGGCCCACCATACCCTCCCAGGTGATCAGTCCATCTTACGCATAATGGAAGGCACTGAAACCATCATGATGGCTGGCCCATTGTCATCATCACCACCCACCACCACCAATACCTACAGAGGATAGGCTGTGTGTCAGGCAGCTGTGAACACTTCATGTGGATCAATACACTTAACCCTATGGTAGCAACATGAGGGAGGCACTTTCTCCATTTTACAGATGTGGAAATAGGCTCAGCAGAGTTAGGCTATCTGTCCAAGGTCACAGAGCTTATAGAGCAGAGGCAGCTGAGAATTCAAAGCCACCATGCCTACATTTACCTCTGTGTGGCTACTATACCCTGCCTGCCCCCAGCACTAGCCTAATGACAGCTAGCAGTACCCTCCTCATGAAAGTTTTACTGAACCTGTAGGCTGAGAGCGTATCTACTCCTGAGCCTGCATCTAGGCTTACAAGAACCCTCCTTACCCTCTTTCTCATTTCCCCTCCCATGAAGAGCCTCTGAGAAGCTGGTCTCTAGAGCCCCCCGCACTACACGTACCGTATTTTTGCCCAGAGGCCCCCTTCATGGCCTGGCTTACATCTATCCCACAATCCCACTGCCCCCTCCTCTGTGATGCCCCTGTCTCTATCTCAGCAGAAGTCCCATCTCCCCCAGCTCCCAAGTGTTTGTGCTAGGCCCTCTGCTGCAGAGCTCACACCCGCTTGTCTCTTGGTGGAGGCCTGGAATGAGAGGAGGAACATACATGTGTATGAAAATGTCAGTTACGAACAGCCCTGATTTCATCACGAGCTGATCTTGGACATTCTCTCCAAGGGACTGAGTGTGGGAAAAGTTGAAGTGTTACTCTCCCCCTCCTAAGTCCATCTGAAGCCCAGATACTCCCTTCAGGGAAGGAGGTATAGCAAGAAGACCCTGACCAGGTGGCCTCCCTGTCCTGCTCAGCTCCTTTCCAGGGCCTACACCAAAAAGCTGCTTAGCCTCTGTGTAAAAGAGAAGAGATGTGTTTTTGTAGATGTATACATTTTAAAGACCAGACCTTCCCCTAGATGACCTTAGCAGAGCTAACAAAATTTTTTTCTGCAATTTGCTGCTCGTTGGACCAGGGCCTATGCTTCACCTGGCCTCTGTCACACTGGGTCCCACATGAGGGCCACATGAGGAATTGGGGAGTTCCTCCTGCTCTCCAAGCCCCATGCACGGGCCTGGGATCTTTCTGGAGAAGGGGTCTGGTTCGAGCAGGTGTTGGAATGGGCAACAGCATGGAGAACACGGATATTGCCAGTAGTGGGATCTGTTGCCTCCACAGGGCTCCCTCTTGCTTCTGCCCAAGATTCATCTAAGGGCCTCAGATGGATTATTTTAAAAAGGAGAAGTTATCCCATTTACCCTAAAAACCTTTTTGAAAAACACATCCTATTTTATTTGATTCGTAGAGCCAGAAAAAAGGTACCCACATTCTTCCTTTCCCAGGTGATGGATGAATTGGATACAAATAATGATAAGAATAATCATTTCTACTTGCACAGCCCTTCATAATTCACCAATCTCATTCCCACACCTGAACTCCTCCTCATCCTTCTGGATTTGGCTCCAGCAGAGCAACCCTTGCAGGCTGGGACCAATGTAGGCTCTGCCCTTCCTCCCGGCCCTGCCTTGTTTGTGGGTACTGCTGCTCCCACTGCAGCAGGTGCCCAGCAAGACTGCTGGGTGAACTGAATGCAGATGGTTCCTCAGATCTGCAGGACAGCAATCAGGACAGATATCACCAGCCCCAAATACTTTCCCAGTTTTCCCAGCTCCCAGGACCCCAGCACCCTGGGAGGCAGGGCCCACCCATTCACATTCAGCAGTTCAAAAAGGCACAATAGGTGTCCAAGACCCAATGGCTCATTCCACATTCCCCATGACTGAAGGCACTCATTGCCCTTTCCTGTCCTCAGCTCATCCTCTGCTACTGAAGAGAAAGAGAACTCCTCAGAGCCCCTCAGCCCCTCATCCCCCAGAGTCCTTTAGCCTATAGGAGCCCATCAGTCCTTCAGTCCTTTATAGTCCCTCAATCCTTAGTGCCCCTTGGCCCTTCATAGCCCCTCAACCCTAAACCTTCAAAGCACCCTTAGACCCTTAGTCTTTCAGAGCCCTTCAGCCTCTCAACCCTCAGCCCCTCAGTCCTCAGAATCCCTCAGTCCCCAATCCTCAGAGCCCCTCATCCTCAGGGCCCCTCAGCCCCTCAATATTAAGAGTCCCTCAGCCTATGCTCACCAAGGCATTAGGGGTCTCACTGACCCATCGAGCACCTTTGTCTACAATGGTTTCCGTTCCTACTTCAGAGAGGGCAGAGCTGAGCTCAGAAATAAGACCTGAGTGGGCTGCAGCCACTGAGTCAGAGGCACAGCAGAAATGCAAACTCAAGTCTGCTGGGCCTTTGCAAGGTAGAGCAAGACCACAGCTGACTCATGCCAAGCTGGAGAAGTGGAAGCTGGCTGAGATGTAAGACCTTCCCTGGCACCGCAGCTGGCTGAGAAATGAAAAAGAACAGGGTTTGCACAAGGAGCTTTCACCCTACTCAGAGAACCGCCTTCTAAAGGTACTAGTGGGACCAAACAAGCCAGCAGAAGCAGGTGTTACCTCAGAGAGCATTCACAGTACTATTCTGCCTTTCTTCCACTGAGCCTGCCATGTACATGGCATGTAGTTGAGAACGAATCAAAGGTCCTGCCTCAAGGGATTCATGCATGTCCTAAGGAAAGGTGATGTTTCCAGCCCCCTCTGTCCCACTGCCTGTGGACAGTGCATGGCAGAGATGGGGTGCCCCATCTCTGTGCCAGCTCCTAGTGTCCAGCAAGGGTCCTAGTCAAGGACTTCATGCCCGCAGTGTCCCCAGAGGCCATGGATCACTGCACACTGTCCCCTCACCCCACCCCATTCCTCTGCAACTCTTTGGCCTGTCTTTGTCTTCAGAGTGTGGAGCATTCCTTGACATATGTCATACATTTATGTGTTACTATTCATTGCTCCCAACCACGATACAAGGTCCACGAAGGCAGAAACATGACTCTGATCCATGGTGTGTTCCCTCACTGGATGCTCCCTGAATGCAGGAGTAAATCCCAAATGCACACCTCACATGGTTGCTGGGACATGTGCAGTGCTCGCTGATGTCTGTGGTCTTTCATTTTTTAATAGCTTCATTAAGGCACAACTGATATACAATAGCATATATATATTTAAGGTACATAATTTGGCAAGTTAGGATATATGTACATACTCATGAACTATCACCACAATCAAGCTACTGAACATATCTACCACATTCCAAATTTCCTCATGTCCCTTTATCACATTTCCCTCCCTCCAATCCTCCAATCCTCCAATCCTCCCATCCTCTTTCCAGCTCAGCTTTGGCAGGCCTTCCTTCAGGCAGCTTTCCCCATGACAGGCCCCTCCTGCCCTGAGAGTCTGGCAGTTCTGTCTCATCACTGACAGCTGGCTTGTCAGTCTCTCTCACTAGACAGATTGGGAGTTCTGTCTGAACAGTCCTCACGCTGACCCATGGAAGGTCTGAGTAAATATACAAGTGCTATGGAGGTAAGGAGGGAGAGATAGGTGAGAGAAGGTGGCTCTTGGCTCTCTGGAGATAAAAGTAAATCATTTAGGTGGACATGTTGTTGGCAGATGTGCTCAGCAAAGAGTGAGCCAGTCCACTTGCTCTGGGCCTAGCTGTCTCACACACCGAATGCTGGTCTCAGGCTGAAACACACACTGCCTATTGGTTGGCCTTCCCATGGCCTGGCACTGGGCTTTCTGGTAACCAGAGCTCTGGGGTGGCAGGTGTGCTAAGTATAACCAAAAAGGCCTTTCACAAGACATTTTACTGCATCTCTTCCCTGCACCCTCCTTTCTTTAGTTATAAAATATTAATTTAAAAAGCTAAGTGCCACAGAGACAGCAGAGGATCCATCTTTCCCTAAGCCAGGGTTGTGCAATGAGGGCAGACTAATTTTATTAACTGCAGGGCAACTTCAAAAAGCTTCAGGGCTTTCATGGCAGACAGTGAAGACCTCAAAGTTGGTTTAAGTGCCATATAAACACAGGCCTAGGGCCAGGAAGTAGAGGGCTCTCAGCCCTTCTTATTTACATTCTCATTTGACCAAGTGGACCAGTGGGTGGGCTGTTGGGCTGGGGGCCTGTAAGCCTGTGATGCCTTTCAGTTCACTGACATACATTACCACAGTATTTTTGTAAGCATCAGGATAAGGTAAGGACTGAACAGGCTTTTCATGACCTGAGGATGGCCCAAGGGGCTCTTCTTGCTGCTAGTCTCACAGTCTCACTGGTGCTAGAGTGGCAGTTCAGAAAGGTTCAAAGGGAGCATCTCTGTCATTCCTGATCTCTTGTCTTATTGATTTGGCCAGAAGACACAACAGTGCTGATTGGGTATTCCTGCTACCTTCTGTGTCTTTGATTCCATTTGTGGGTCAGACAGGAAGGAAGGGAGGCTGGCCTTCAGCATACCACTGGGAACCTGGTCTCAGAAACTCTGGGGTACTCTGCCCACTGACAGTCACACTGTTGTATTCCAGGAGCCAGGGGGACCCTTCTCAGAGCCAGCAGCAGATACCTCCTTCCTCAGACTCCAAGCCCTTGGCTCTGCTCTCCTATCTGGCCTGCAGCACATGAAAGCCACAGGTGTCTTCAGTCATATTCTAGGAGAGATGCCTTCATGGCTTCTCTCCAAAAAATCCTGCAGGGACTCAGCAGGGTTAAAGGATTTGCCCAAAGTCACACATCCATTTTCTTACTGCTTGGTATCCCAGGGGAACAATAGCCAAGGGGAGGCAGAGGTTTGGCAGCAGTGAGTAAGTCCAGCCATGGCACTCTCCATCCCCTTGCACTCCCCTGAGCCAGGCTCTGACTGGCTGGACCCAAGCTGGCTTACAAGTCTGGCTCAGGAACTATCTGCTCAGTCCTAGCTCCTGAAACCCCAAGTTCCTGGAAGAGCTGATCCCTAAGTGCAGGGACCCAGCTCCCACAGGCTGTCTACAGGGAAGGAGGATGGATAGAGCATGGCCACAAGATGTGGGAACTGTGGTGGGCCCAAGGACCTCACTGTCAAAGGAAGATATGCTAGCCCAGATGCACTGCTGTGATGTGCACTGTAGGCCACACAGAGAAAACATGGAAGGCAAACAATTTCCTGGGCCTCCAGTTTCCTCACCGAAGAAATGAGGTTGAAGGGTAAGCTTTCCCCATCTGTAGTCTGAGTAACCAGTTCCAGTATAGGCCTCTGTATTTGGGAAAATGTGGTATACTAGAGACAAGAGAACACAGGGTAAAAGGTTATGAGAATGGGGCCAAGTATGAGGAAAGATGAAAGGAGCTAAAAGCAGATTGGAGTGCTGTTATCCATCCAGACTTTAAGGTTTCACAGCAGACAGGTGGATTCCAGATGGCATGGTGAGTTCCTGCTTGAGTAGTAGGTCAGAACTAGGGCTCAAAGACCCACTCCTCTGGTGGCCTCGAGGACTCTGGCCTCTGTTTTAACTTGTGTGGGCCTTAGCTCCCATCTATAATGTGGGGAAAGAGAGTTGCTATGAGTTCACATGGAGCCTCAGCTGCTCCACACTCCCCCAGGGTTCTCCCAGCTGCATCATGCAGGACCACAGGGCAGTAGGTGGGGTTCTGTGCACCCTACCCCACTGGCTACTGTCCCACAGATGTGAGCAGACCTTGCTGGGTAACACAGCAGTCTTCCACAGCACCCTGACAATGACACAGTCCCTAGTCAGAGGCTGCAGAGGGAGCAGCCCAGATGAAGCCTGTGTGCAGGTCTCTCAGCACAGCTGCAGCTTGCCTGTACCAGTGGCCCAGTTGGAAGTGGGGGGTGGGAGTGCCTTAAAAGGCAGGAGCTGGTCTAAGCACATTTCTGCATCCCAGAACAAACACTTTTCAGAAATTATTGGGGGTGGGGTGAGTGCTAAGAGGGGACTCATAAAATGTCTGCTGCATGAAACCTCATTTAATTTAAAGCCTGGTTGGGAAGGAGACGACAGCCCTTACTGCTGTAGACAGTGAGGCCTACATCTCTAGAGAGCTTCAGGAAGACTAGGGGTTATCATCTGTCCTGGATGTTTAAGGAAGGAGACAGGGGAAATAGCTTTCCTTGGCCCTATCCATCTCTAGAATGCGTGTGTGAGCACACATGTGCAGTAGTTAAGCTCCTCTCCAAATCACAGACTCTTCACACTAAAGGAGAGACCTTAGGGATCAGACACCAGCACATCCAACACGGAAAAACCCTCAGAGAACAACTGGAGGTTTTTTGTCTTGAAACCAATCATTGTAATGTAAAACCAAAGGCAGTGCATGCAGGATTTGCTCTGTCGGCCTTGCTCCTGGGGAACAATGCTGAAATGGGGCCAGCACAGTTACAACAATAACTCTAGGAAGGGACTTTCACTGTTTGAATGAATAATTTGCTTCATTTATTAGCCTTCAGTCATTGGAGTAGTCACTGGCTGCACATGGAAGCCAGGTCCTCACTCACATGCCAGGTGAGTCCCCACTGTCCCCAGCTTTTGAGTGGGGACGTGGCTGCCTTTGCACATAATTATGTCATTACATGTGTGTGTCTCTCTCAGAGCCTGGCTCCCATGATAAGGCTTGGGAAATGCCCAAGTTCTAAAGCAACTATTCTAATTAAAATTGGAGAAGTGGAACTAAGAAGGTTGGTAGGCTGTGAAATGGAGCCCTGAGCCAGGTCTGCTGTGGGGAGGACTAAAATGAGAAAAGGGGTTGGGAGGGTTTGAGTTCTGACTGCCTCTTCCAACTCTATGACAAGGGATTGGGCAAGGGATTTCTCTGAACCTCAGTTTCTTCCTCTGGAAAAGGCTGGAAGATTAGAGGTGTTGATGTTGACAAGAACACCTAAGACTTGGTAGCAGAATAACCACCCAGAGAAAAGACTGGCACAATGACAAACTGGGAGAAGCTAAAATGAAGTGCCATTTGGGACAGAGGATCTTCTAGCATACCCTGAAAGCACAAGATAGAAAGACTTATCAAACCTGTTGAAGAAAAGCAAGGATGCTAACACATACTCAGCACAGACTACCTGCCAGGGTCTGCCCTCAGGTTTCCCCTGATACCCCAGCTCCCACCCCTCAATCAAAGTCCTCTCTGAGGCCCCCTTCAAATGGGGTATTGACTCTACCAGGGCACATGAAGGCCACCAGGCTTGATAACTTCCCCAAGAATCCCCAACATAATGATGATATTCTAATACCATTTATTCTTGTTTGGCATAGGAAACATTTCACCAAGATGAGCCTTTCCCTCCTCCCAGTGTAGGGTCATGGCAAGCCAAGGCACTCCTTTGAGCCTCAGTGTGCTCTCTTGTGAAGCAGGACAAATGCATCTATCCCCAAGGTTGTTGTGAGGAAGAAATGAGATTTTGGACATGAAACTATGCTTTCGGCAAGGATCAGCTCATTGCAATCCCTTAGGGAGAGCCCAGACAAAGAAATTAGCCTTTGATTCATCTGATTTTGTCAACTGAGATCCAGAGGCCTATGGTAAGGAAACCTAGGGTGGACCAGGCTCTGGGCAACACAGAGGGCACCTACCCTGGGAGGAATCTGCTTGCCACTCCCCAAAACCAGCTCTCAGACTAACTAGGGCTGTTTTTCTCAAACCTGGGCCTGCCACCATTGAGCAGGCGCTCCCCCCATTGGTGACAAGCCCTGCCTCCATACTTATAACCTCCTACCCACACTGAATCCCTCCTTGTTTCTCTTTTCCATCACCCAGGCACCCACGAAGGTAAAGCTCATCAGTGGCTGATCACAAAGTACTAAAGCACAGCTTCCAAAGGCAGCTGCTTTTTCATATAGAAAAATAGAAACTAACATTTTACTGAGCATTGACTCATACATTACCAGGCCTCATGCTTGGCCCTTTGCACATGTGGTCTCACCAACTCCCTTCTACAGCTCCTTTAAAGAAGAAACAGGTTCTGGGAGCAGAGGATAGAGTGGAGAAGGGGAGCTATGTCCACCGTCAGGCCAACCAGTGCCTGGTAAGTGCATTGGTCTCCAGAGCCAGCTCTTTTCACCACATCAATCTGCCTTGACCCTGTGTCTATATATAAACAACAAAAAAAAAGCAATTTCCAAAGGCAGGTTAACAGGACCTTCAGCAGCCAAGCAAGACTCTTAGCTATTGACGATGACATCTGTAAGTGAGGAAAGAGGCTTAGGACTGGGGCCAGAACACTAGGACAGCCATCTGATCTTATCTTTAAGGAGAGCATCTTCTCAGGCTCTGTTCCAGGGGTACCTGTCTCCTGAAGTGGCCTGGGAGCTGACACAGCCTTGGGGAAGCAAGGGGTAGCCAAGTGGGCCAAATGCTGCTTCTTCTAGGGAATGGGGTGAAGTTGTCCACATGGGGCCATCAAGTCTGCCAGATGGTCCCTGCTCAGGAAGTATAGCTCCTCCTTACCAGGGGTAGTCACAGAGCAGCCTGAATCCCAGCTAGCAAGCTCTTGGTACTCTAAGCATGTTTAAAAAGCCATGAGCAGTACAGGGGGCAAGCCAAGAGCCGGGAGGCAGTGCTGATTCCTACTGCAAAGCCAGCCACTGCTCCTGGTGGTGTCTGCCTATGTACATTTGGTTGGTGGGATGCCTCAGGCTCCTCTGGCCCAGACCTAAGGCTATGTGGTGCCAGTGGGTGCCAAACCCAGGATGACCAGCACTGGCCTGATCCCACAAAAGGGGGAATAGGGTGCCAGCTTCTTGCCACCACCCTACCTGGGAACCCAGGCCTTTGCACCATGAGGAATGTTGGAGTAAACACCAATAAGAATACCTACTACCGCTCAGCAACACCCTATCCTGTGCCAGCTACAGCACTCAGCATCTTGCATGGATTGATCTCCCTTCCTTATACTACCCCATGAAATAGAGGCTATAGTCCCCATTCCTCTGGTAAGGAAACCAAGGGGAAGAGAATTGCCCAAAGTCCTACACCCTCAGGAGGTCCATCCAGCAGGCCCTGGGACTCTGGCAGACTGGCTGGCTGGAGCCTGAGCCCCCTGTAGCCTTGACCTGCAGACACCACTATGCTTGGCCTTCTCCTTTCCTCCAACCCTGGCCTCAAGGAAGCATTCACTTGGCCCTAACTGCCTGCCTTCCTGGCCTGCCACACCCTAGCACTCACAGCTGGCCTGTCACTAACTTCACTTGGCCAGCCAGCCATGGTATGCTAAGGTATGACCATTGTCTTTGTCCTGGTGGTGAGATAGGCCAAAAGAGATTTTTGAGTAAGAGCTGGCAGAAATACCTTTGTTTTGTAAAAAGTGATTTGGGTGGAGCTGTGCAAGCTGCCAGGGCAGGGAGTAAGAAAGAGAGACGGGGAGGTGATTGATTGCCTGGAGTGTGGCAATAGTAGGAGGTGTGAAATGGAGCAGGCAGGGATGCAGAACACTCACAGACCTTGGCAGTGAGCCCTCATGTGCCCCACTTGTTTTCACATAATTGTTACAAGTGAGAAAACAGGGACCCACAGAGTGAATTTAGTGATGGTCAGATGACTCAAGTCAACTCAAGGTGCTAGAGCTCAGGGTGAGACTAGAAGGCTAGGTGAGAGGGGTGAGACTGAGGACCTTGAGTGGACAGCCTCCCTGCAGGCTGCTCTGCTGGCCCTGCTCAGAGTATTTCTCTAGCACAAGTTGAATAGAAGGGCCCAGCCTCCTTTCACCCGCGGTGTGCAGTGTATCTCCTGGTTGGGGTTAAAAAGTCTGGCTTGAGTAGCTGGCCCTGCCTGTCTCTTGGAGCTTTGTTGCCTGCCCTCCAGCTGCTGGGCACTCTGGGCTGAGGGTCTTTTCCCAAATGGCCAGGGCCAGGCATTGGCAGCTCTATGCTCCTGCAGAAATAATGCCTGGATCTGGGAAGCCTCTCTTTCATGTCCTTTCCCCAAACCCTTCCCCTGTGCCCCCAACATCAGAACAGTGATGAGGCGGAGCTCAAAGATCATCGGCTCTTTGTGCTTTCCCTGACTAGACCACTTCCTCCCACCTAGGCGGAATTCTTTGCTCCACTCCTGGACACTATAGCCCTCTGGATATCCCTCTGGCATAGGAATGAGTCTGTCTTGCACTAGGAAGACCCCATTTCCTGTGAGACTCTGCCCTGGGCTGGTAAGAAAGGAGCCACTGGCTAAGGTGCAGAGACATCTGGGGACATGGCCCAGCATCTCCCATCCTTGGCTGTGACACACCCTTCACCACTCATCATTTTCATCCAATCTTTGCACACCTATACTATCATTTACCTAATAGTTTTCTTTAAATACATATACTTAAAAGGGAAACTTCACATGGTACCATAAAGAGAAAACTAGAGTGGCTTGCAAATACAATGAAGAAAATACACTGAATCCTAGTTACACACTGCTGCTATGGAAGGGTCTAAATCTTAAAGTCACCTCTGAGGGAATCTAAGGCTCTCTTCAATGTCATAAAAAGACTACAAGTAAACTAAAAAGGAGAAAAAGCTTATTACCAAGGGGTTCAACATTATATAATACATAGTATGAGAAATGGCCTTAACCAAATGGACAGCATTTACTGTTTGTTATTTCCAAGCAGAAAATATATGAAAGAATGAACACATACAATATATACCTATATACATATCTACATATAAATTCTTCATTTCTAATTTCAATGGGTCATGATTTCTGTTTTTAAAATCCCTTAGGGTTTTCTTTATGGCCACATATACAACTAGAATCTAAATTTCATGGGACAAGGAATTTGCTATTCTTCGTCATTATTATATCTCTAGCCCTGAAAACAAGAGGTAGTGAATGTTCTACAAATATTTTTTGAATGTTTACTGCTGAATGCTCAGGTTTTGTAAATGTGGTGTATATATAGGAAAAAGTATAAATTCTCTATGCATGGGATGTAAGAATTTCTTTCTACCTATCAAGCATGGTGATGGTATTATGTCTCCTTGTCTTTTATATGCTGTCTAGTGGGCCTGTCTGATTCTGAAATACGCACTGTAATGTGCCCTACTGCAGTATTGTTCCTTTTTTTTTTTATCAAGTTCTCCTCAGATTTCTAATAGGTGTTGTTTTTGTGTTTTGTGTACACAAGTTTGTAACTGTGCTTTTTATTATCACATGACATCCTTTTTTAAATTTTAATTGTTGTTCTTATACAGTTTTGTCTTCTACTCCCATCCCAGCTCACCAGCCCAACCCTCCCCAGCTCCCCCCCATTTCCACCCCCCTAGCTTTTGTCCATGTGTCTTTCATACTTGTTGCTCTAAACCCTTCCCCTTTTCCCTTGAAATTCCTATCCCTCTCCTCTCTTGTTCTCAATTTCAGTGTCTTTGGTTATATTATGCTTGTTTGTTTGTTCTGTTGATTAACTTCCTGTTAAAGGTGAGATCATATGGTATTTGTCTTTCACTGCCTGGCTTAGTTCACTTAGCATAATGCTCTCCAGCTCCATCCATGCTGTCGCGAAGGGTAGGAGTTCCTTCTTTCTTTCTGCTGCATAGAATTCCATTGTGTAAATGTCCCAAAGTTTCTTGATCCATTCATTTACTGATGGGCACCTAGGTTGCTTCCAACACTTGGCTATTGTACATTGTGCTGGTATGCATAGATTCTTTTGGATTGGTGTTTCAGGGTTCCTAGGATATAATCCTAGCAGTGGAATTGCTGGCTCAAAAGGTAGATCCATTTTTAGTTTTCTTAGAAAATTCCACACTGCTTTCCATAGTGGGTGTACCAGTATGCAGTCCCACAAACAGTGCACTAAGGTCCCCTTTTCTCCACAACCTCTCCAACACTTGTTGTTTGTTGCTTTATTTATGATGGCCATTCTGACAGGTTTGAAGTGGTATCTCATTGTGGTTTTAATTTGTATCTCTCTGATAGCTAGCAATATTGAGCATCTTTTCATGAGTTTCTGGATCTTCTGTATGTCCTCCTTGGAGAAGTGTCTGTTCAAGTCCTTTGCCCATTTTTTAATTGGGTTGCTTGTCTTCTTAGAGTGGAGTCATGTAAGTGCTTTACATATTTTGGAGATTAAACCCTTGTCTGAGGTATCATTGGCAAATATATTTTCCCATACAGTTGGTTCTCTTTTTATTTTAATACTGTTTTCTTTAGCCATGCAGAAGCTTTTTATTTTGATGAGATTCCATTTGTTTATTCTTTCCTTTATGTCCCTTGCTTTAGGGGACATATCAGTAAAAATGTTTCTGCGTGAAATGTCTGAGATTTTCCTGCCTACGTTCTCCTCTAGGACTTTAATGGTGTCATGATTTATAATTAAATCTTTTATCCACCTTGAATTTATTTATGTGTATGGTGTAAGTTGGTGTTCAAGTTTCATTTTTTTTTTTTTTTTTTT